>OMLF01048325.1:41372-60294 GCA_900302615.1 Holocentrus rufus | reverse complement strand
GGCGGAGAGGAGGAGGGGGGGGGAGAGGAGGGGGGGAAAGGAGGAGGAGGAGGAGGAGGGGATGGACCAGCAGCAGCAACAGCAGTAGGGAAGATTTCACCAGAGCATAAGTGGTAAACAGGGCGGCGAGTATCTCCTGAGCTAAATCAGAGGCATCGGGTGCGCAGTGAGCATGTTCGGCCGATGATTTAAGCGTCCCTCGGTGCGGGAGAAAGCTGGCATATTCCTCCGGATTTCTGTCAAGGTCTTGCTCCCTCCACTGCGGTGGTTGGTTGTGTGGCACTGTGCTCCTCGTCCAGCGTTTTCCTGTTGGGAAGGGAACAGCAGAGCGCAGACACTCCCACTCCCGCTCTGGACCAGCCCCCGGATATTACAATGCAATCTTATTACACATCATCACAATCCCAAAAAGAAGGGGGGGATAAAAAAAAAAAAAAAACTGGATATACAACCAACAGCGCCAAATCGGCTTATCAGTTTGGGCTGCACATGTGTGCGGTGGATAAAACAAAAAACAAGGTATCTCATATATGTTCAGTTTATTTACACGTCGCACTATAAGGCTCGCTTTACGATATATTTGATGCAAACAAGCAAACTATTGAAAATGCCCAATAGAAATGTTATAGTGAGATAATATTATCGCAAAATACAATAATATTAATCTAAACTCACTCGAGAGGCATAAAATTATATTCAAGTTGTAATATTATTATAGGAACATTGTGGTGGTGCCATATGAAACAAAAGGGAACTATAAAGTCGCTATGGGTACCATAGAAATACTTTAAGTTCCTTTATGAATTACCAAAGGTTAAAACATTGTGATGATAAGCTACCATGCATTAAGGTCACTCTAAACGCACCGCTAAATCACTAAAAGCTTCTATAGTATCATTATAAGTATATTAAACTAATATTATAGTGATAGCATGGGAGATACAACAACACCATTATGGTAAATGAACATTAAATTAGCTTCTGAAAACCATAGAACATGCAAGTCCCTCTCGTAATATTATATGGGAACGTTAAGCGAAAAAAATGACCATGCAGAGCTATGACTGGGTCACCCTGAGTTCATTATTGACTACCATATAAATCCCCTACGGTCACATAATAGGAATATCAACATTACACGATAGGGGGCAAAAATCCCATAAAATTCAACAATATAACTCTAAACTCACTATTGACACACCAAGAGACGCTCTACATCCCTATAGGAACATTATAAGGATAATAAAGGAGCATTACAGTGATTTCAAGAAATAAACAATACCATGAAGAAGGGTAAGGTAACTATAAACTCTTTATTGAATACCACAGACACAATGTAAATCCACATAGAAATACAGTATTATGAGAATATTATAGGGATGTTTTATTGGGTTGGTGCAACAGTTGGCCTTTACTCACAATTTTAACTAATATTATGATAGTTGTATTAATTCTATAGACTTCTTTATTCTGCTGCAGATGAAAGTTTCATTTTTCCCACGTCACAGCTCTGTGACATCCCTGAGAAAAGGGGTAATAGCACTTTCTAGCATTGCCTCAGGTACACAGCTGAGTTACCAGTGAATAAAAAGTTAATCGGTGTAAGGTCCATTAAACTGCTTGAGGTATTTTTTTCTGAGAGGAAGGAAGCACAAAAGGAAAAGGAAAAAAAGGAAAAACACATTTCTCTTGCAATTCCTATAATCTTTTACTCTCCAGTGTGGAAAATTAATCTCATTTTCTGCTCCAGAACTGTGAGCAAAACCAAGGAATGAAACTAATTTGAGTATAACGGCAATTTGGGTCGATAAAGTTTTAGTTTCCTCTTAAATGCCACTTGAGGACCTACAGTTTATGTCTGTGGACGACATCATCCTGGCAGAGGAGTCGCTCATGTTCACCAAAACTACCTTCACTGTCCAATATCATATTAAGTGAGACCTGCTTTATGGTGCAGCTATTCTTTAATAACCTCTGCCACAAGCTTGTTATTCACAGACACAAGGAACAGTTGAGGAAAACAAAATATTCTGTTTACCCCGAAATATAGCGCTCTGCTTTTCCCAGAATTCATATCCAATAAAAAAAATATTCATAACCACAGTGTTTGAAACATGGATAGCGGCATGTTACTTTCTGTGGTTATCTGATGCACAAGACAGTGGTGTGCATTATCTGTGTAGCTGTCATCAAATGGACCCCATTCACACACAAACACAAGACCATAACAACCAGGATGAATGGGACAAGTTAATGAAGACCAGACTGAGGAGCTGAGCTGGTTATTAAGAAGGGACTAGGCTTGTGCTGAGCCATCGAACGCATGAATCTCCGCAGGACACTTAACGCAGCACGGGATAGATTCCTGCAGCTTGTCAGTTCCAGCAGCCACAAAGCAAAGATCAATAAAAGAAAAGGAGGGGAAAAAACCCTGGTATCAGAGAGTTAATGGTTTGTTGAGAGCTTCTGCTGAAAGTCAAGCTCAGGTCAGCCGCATTTGATTATGAGACATCATGTTAGTTTTACCCTGCAGCAGTGATTTTCATTTTAATACGTGTATACATCCTAAAAACATAGACCATATAATATCTTAATATTTACATAAAATACCCAGTGTAAGGCAACTGGTTCCCTTAGCGTACAAACTGCAGTTTCATCACAAAACACAACATCCTCATCAGCATCACTCTCCTCCTCCTCTCCATCATCTTTTTCCGCTGCTTCATCATCACATATCCGATCATTTTAACCCCCTGAACCCCGATTTCCCATTAAAGTTTTCCTTAAATATCTTATAAGTTAGAAAGAAAACATTTTTTTCTCCATGATGTAAGATAATTGCCCACATGTATGCTTGTATGCTTATATTAAGGGAAATTCAAATCAAGGATGGCTTTGTTTCATGGCTGCACCATTACATCTAATAGAAAATTTCTCGATGTCTTGTAGCATCATTTTATACATATTTCCTTGTAATTCAGCAGGACATATTTGGTACTTCTCGAAACCTTGGGATCTACACTTAAAATAAAGTTCTGTGGGTTTGCATAAAGCTCGGCTGTACGGCATGCATTTGTAATGACAAACCTACTAATGGAACTTGCAGAGTTGAAAAGGTTAAAACAGCTTGCATCTTCACTACCACATCCATTATCAGTACCTACCAGAACAAAATAAGCAGTTTCAAGAGGCAGCAACCACCTGCACTGACAAATACGGATGTTTATTACCTCACCACACTGTAAAACATGAATGAACACATTCTGCACAGCCACTATTTGATATTTCATGTGTCTACTCTCTTGTATGTCTCCCACAAGCATCACCCACCCACACTAACATCACACCAATCTATTCCATTACAGCTCTGTGTCAACCAACTCAGATTTATAGCAGCTGTGGCCACCTGAGGTGCCGCCCCGTCAGAAATCACTTTACACTATACATTCCCTGTGAACAGATGAAAACCCTGTATCTCCAAAATGCAAACACCTCAAGAACTAAGAATAGCAGCCTTTTTTTCTAGCGTGAGCACTGTGCATTTTTCAGCTCATCAAAATGGTTTTGAAAGGTTTTTAAAAGCCCAAGGGTTGTAGAAATTTCTCAACGCATGGAAGGATATGTAATCCTTCAATCTTAGTGACAACTTGAAAATCACCAAATATTCAGGTTAACCCCATAAATCCTGATTTTTCCCCTTAAATTTCCCCTTAAGTAGCCTCAAAATTACAAAAAGAAATGTTTTTTATATATTATACAACAATGTCACATAAATGTTCTGCTCTGCTGGTTGCAGCACTTCAATGAAGCTACATCACATAACATCACACACAAATATTCAAAACCAAGATGCTGTTTAAGTTCAGATTTATGTAGAGCCCAAAATCACTGTTCACAGTCTCAAAAGCATGGCAGTGAGATCACCTTTGCCCCATTGGCTTACAATGAAAATATCACAGTTTTGTGTGTGCTAAGATGCTATCGTCTATCTTCTATCATAACAAAATTACTAATTGTAATGAATTTAGTTGCCACTGGAGACTGGCACTTGTCAAGCTCTCAGAGGGCTTTTTTGTGTTCCCTGATGTTGTATTATTACATAATATATCAAATCAAATCTGTCCAAATAGCCTAAATGTGTTCCATTATCTTGAAGTTGTCCAAAGATGTCTGCGGCCTGATTCCAATCCAGTCACAAAAAGGCTCTGTGATTATTGCAGCAGATAAGTGAATCCCATTAATCATTATATCTTACATTTACATGAACTCCCATGCAATTTAATAAGATATAAATGAGAGTTACTATAGATAGGATGTTCAAGATTCATGGAAAATAATGACTACTTGGCTTCTTTATCAAATTTTATTTTAAGCACTAAGTGGCAACTTAAACTTGAATCTTTTATAGCTGAATTAATATACAGCCTACACTATGAAATTTTATGTACAGAGCTCCTATTTTACATGATGTAAGGCATATCCATACGGACTAGGAGCTGCTGAGATTTATGCTAACAGAGAGATAGGAGAAGTTTGCAAACAGCATTAGGCTTTAAGAAAGCAAAACTTGACCAGATGAAGGTTTAATGCTGTCCGGCAGATTTGGCATTTAAATCTCTGACAGCCTTTCAGGAAATAATTGGTGATTGATCGCAAGTCTCAGCATAGAAAAAGCTCAAGACTCAGCTTTAAAGATAAAGCAGTGGGAGGACGTTCTCTATCAGCCGCCGCCGCTATCTCTTACCTCTAATGTCCTCAATTTTCACAGCATAATAAGAATTCATACCTTTATAATTGATACTGGCATCTCAAAGGTGACTTTGTGGCGAATAGCAAGACACGGCGGTCTGTTCGAGTTGTTCCTTGACACAACATGTCAGAACAAATGTTCATTGCTTAGTCACGGCACATCTTGAAAGGTTATGGGAAAAAGTCTGAGTAGCAGAATTCATTTCAGAGCGAGCTGTCAGGGTTCCAATAAGGATGGTCGTATTTCATCACCCATCTTATCAATGCTCGGCTGTGTGAGGTTGTACGTCCTTGTACCTGCAAGATATCTGGCAGGCTGGTGCACTGTCTGGGAAAAAAAAACAATCACACAATGCCTGTCACTTTATGTGCAAACACACAAGCATGCACACACACACACATGCATGCACATACACACACAAATCACTATCTCTCTCCCTCCTCTCTTTCTCTCTCTCTCAACAGATTGAGATCCCAGAAACCAATAACACTGTACCGAGAGACATGGCTGACCTTGGCTTGTTGCTCTATTTCAGTGACTCCGCATTTACGAAAAAAAAAAAAAAAAAACAGGTAGATCAGATTAGCATTCCACCTAATTGTTCTTGGCAGCCACAGAAACAGAGATTATCTGGAGTTTGTTTGTTCTGGGAGCCTTTTATCTGCTCTGCAGCCAGCCAAGAGGCCTGCTTAAAATGCCTCTCAACATCAGGAAAGAAGCTTATTTTATGTGTGAAACAAGCTTAACTTTCTTTGGCAGGTGTTATTGTCGTTAGCCTGGAATGTAATCTTAAATCTTGAGGTCAAATGAGGCATAAAAGGGAAAAAAAAAATCAGACAGTTCAGTCAGTTTATATGACAAGTGCTGATGCTCGATCTGCCAAAAGCTTGCGGATGTTTGCAAAGCAGCCTGCATTATTCACAAAGACCCGCACCCTCACCAATAAGTACTTAATGGACTGGAGGGGGGCTATTGACCCTGTATACTGACAAGGTCAGCAGAGTGTGTGTGTGTGTGTGTGTGCGTGTGTGTGTGTGTGTAACAGAAACAGGAAAAAACAGGGGGAGAGAAGCTGAGAAGGAGAGAGGGATATTGTAGTCCAAATATTTGAGCCTATGAGTGAATATTTGAGTGTTTGTATGCTGCTTCTATGTATACATTCCTGTTGAGCTGGAAGATGGAGCCATGTTTGTTAATCAAAGCAGCTATGGAATGAAGGGTTACTCTGCAAATAAATAGATAAATAAATAAATGAAAGTCTTAAATCTTAAAACAAGTGGAAAAAATATGACAGTAGCATGAGATAATCCCATTTGTTTCCAATGCTAATCCACTTGTTCTCAAAGTTTTCTTGATATTAATGTGCTGACCTGCCTTATTTTGCCTTGTTTCAACGTATTTCCAAAAAAAAATCCTTAAACAAGTGAAACTGCATTGGAAACAAGCAATATTATCTCATCCCACTGGCAGATTTTTTCACTTTTTTGAACAAAAACAAAATTTTAAAACTGAATATGAGACTAAATGAGTTGTTAAGATGAAGATTTTTTGGTAGTGTAGGATGGCTAGAGATGAAAATTGAGACTATACAATTCACACCCTGATTCCTTGTGAGTCAGGAACCCTCAGTGCTAAATCACCACCCTCAAGGACTGAGAACCTCTACATCTCCAGAGGAGAGAGGATGGGTATTTATGACCTGTAAATCAACACAGAAGCACTTAGCTAGTGCATGCCCATGTGACCATAAACATCCCAACCACCCATGTGATTTAGAGTGCATATTCATGACTAAATCTTCTCCTAGCAACCTGTTTGGTTAGATAAAGACTTGGGGTGGTAAGGTTCATCATTTATTGAGACTCCATTTTGGATTTACCTTTATGTAGTGACGTGCATGGGCGCTAAAAAGAGTGTGGCCTCGTTGCACAAGACCATTTTATAGCCAAATAGTCAAAGTCTGCTAAATAAGTTTATTACAGTTTGTATTGCATCCCTCATGGAAAGAAAAGGTCTAATAGGTAAGCATGTTCATGGAGTTTCACAGAAATCAATGCAAAAGAAAAACAGTAAAGGAAAGGTGCAACAGTGTGGCATAAAGGTCCATTTCACAAGATTTTGTTTTGTAAGGGAATGTTTCATCAGAATCTATTTTTGTCTGGCTAAGGTAAAGGCCATGGTGCAAAGTCTTTACACTAATGAGCCCTTCACTCTGAGGACAGTCTTTCCATTATAGTCTCCTCGGAGGCTGGGTACAGGACTTAAAACACAAGAGATAGACAAAGACACAGAAAGGCCATGACAGGGGTTCAGGAAAAATTGCCACCAGCACCAGTAGGCTCAATTATTGCTCAGTCGAACAGGAGGAGAAGGACCCCAATTAGCGCTTTAGCTTGACACTTCTGTTTGTCAAAGGCCCTTCAGGCTGGAATCTCCAAATGAGAAGATAACAGCTAATCGCCTCACTTGATTTCAGACTTCTCCTGTAAAAGGGACACTCTAGAAAGATGACTGCCTCATAATGTGACTGGCTGAAGACAGTCAGTCCTCTGAAGCTTGTTTCACAGTGACCAGTGAAGAAGCCGTTGCGATAAAACCTGCAACGACTCTTAAACCTCAGTTTGTCGTTCACTTTCTTTTCTTGTGGACTGCACTCTCATTTCCCACTACTCTCATATCCCCTTACACATGTGCCTTTTGGCGTGCAGAGGAAATCACACAAGCAAACACACAAACACACACACACACAAAATCCTTCCCACACAGCTCTGGTCCTATTTCTTCAAGCTTGTGATGTTCTTGTTTAAGCTCTTGTTTTTATTATTCTTTTTTAAGTTTGTTTTTCTGTTCCCAGTTTTTCTTAACATTCTCCTCTCTGCTTGTCCCATTGGTGGGTTTCTCATTACAGATGCATGGCCAAGCATTGTCCAGACCAGCAGAACTAGCAAAGTTCACATCTTTTCCAAGGATACCACACATCATGCTAACTTGTGGAAATGTGTATAAAATGATACACAATAAATCTTTGTATTTTCTATGTGATGTAATGGTGCATCCATAATACAATGACATCATTGGTTTGAGTGTGATATAGCTTGAAAGAAGTGCTGCAACTAGCAGATACAGAATATGAATGTGACATAGTCATACAATGTGGAAGAAAATTACAGCCTTGAAGCTATTTAAGGGGAAGTTTAAGGGAAAATCTGAATTCATGGGGTTAAAACACTGTTTGACAAACCTGTTAGTTTAACACGCCATAACTTGATTGTATCATGCAGATGTGTTCGAAGCAGTAACGTCATAAGGCCTGCTTTATAGACTAATTTAGATTTTATCACTCACAGCTGTCAGGATGGAAAGGTAATATTGATTTGTGGTCTTAAGTCAAAGCACCAACACGCAATGGGCTAATATTTCAAACTGACTTTTTAATGACCATGATCATATTTTACAGAGAAATTATACAGGTTGTGTCACAGGTCAGCTGTGCTAAAGTCAATGATTAACATCCTGAGGAAGAATATTAGAGTTTGATATGAAGTTATGGCGGATGTGCTGTTTCTCTGAAGAACATTAGAGACATCTACTGGCCAAAGAGGAAATCGTGGTTTAGGTTTCATAGCCAGCTGGAGGAATGGAAAGCTTGTTTGCAAGGTGCCATATATCCATTTTAGTGCAAAATATCATCAGCTGAAATTCATAAATTAATATCTATAGAAATTCGAGGTTGGCTAAACATAGTTATAATAATTTGGGTAGCTAAATTCATCTTTCAAATAGAAAAACTAATTTGTTATAAATTTGTTTTCAACACTAATGCAACTGGAATCTGCTGCATCTATTTCTCTCCTCATCCTCTCATCATCTAATGGCAAATGTTTAGCTACAAAGCCTGATGAAGAGATAGACGTCTCTTATTTCAATGCGCTGATTAATGCAGTTATTACAGGCCCATACATTCATGATGATAGCTCCTCTTTCTACCCGCAATTAGGAGAATAATTTAGTCTTGTTCCAGTTCCACTTCTCTGACAGCCTCATCTTTCTAAAGGGCACAGATATGAGGGCACTGCATGTCTGTGTTTGCATGTGTGTAAGTGTGTGTGTGTGTGTGTGTGTGTGTGTATGCGCGTGCATGTCCTATCCATCCCCGACGCCTACACTCCCTCCATCCATTCCTCTTATTACCCTGTGTGTTTTAGTGTAATGAGCCTTTATAATGCAGCTCATCAGCATGCTGAAGGGAACAGGAGCCCGTCCTTGGGGTTCAAGCAGTCTGGATCAAGTTGAATCACATTTAGCCTCGCCTGATGTACTGTGAGCCGTTCTCTGCCCCACTCAAGGACATTACATTAGCATTGATTGTCCTCTACCCCAGCCTTTATTAATAAAAACACAAGAAGAGGAGGGACGAACAATCAGTAATGTGGTCGACTGTCAGTGCACTGTATATTCTGGACAATCAAACTCTGCTTATCTCACTCCACTTTGCGTTCATCATTCAAAATGTCACGTGCGTTGCACATTTATTAAATGGGAGACACTCAGTGTGGTTCATTCGTTCCAAGTCATCATCTTTCATTCAGTCAATGATATAAAATCATGGTGCTCCCACAATGTAGAACTACCATTCCCACAATGCCACACGGGCATTTTAGTCCAACCACTGCACTGCTCCACGCGCACCTTGTGTTTGGATTGGTGTGACTGCCACCGGACGGCTGTTGGTAGGAAGTGCAGCAAAGCGTGCTGCTCAGTGACACACAGGCAGCTCAATCCGGACCAGTGGTGGCAGACATGTAATGATGGATTAGAAAAAAATTATGTGCCTCGCCTGTCATCAACATGTTTCCCGGAGTTTTCTATGCATTGCTGGCGGGTTTCCTGGGAGCCGTGGCGTCGTCGTCGGCCAAGCTGTCTCTCGGAGCCGACTACCTGAAGGGGGTTTGTGAAACCGGACTCCGGACGTGGGGAGAGCAGCGGAAATTTAGACAAGCTGACGAAACTACCGCCTGTGACTGGGTGAGGCATCGCCGCAGTTAAAGTTGCTTGAATTATTAAAAGAACGGGGATTGGGCTGGCTTTGCATAATGCAGTGCCACCGCGCCTGCAGGCGGGGGTGATTTCTCAGGGAGCCTTGGCGGGAAGTTGGGCTCTCCCCGCTCTCCCCCTGCCTGACTCCAGCTCGCAGCATCAGCACCATCAGCATCATCAGACGCAGCGTGCTGTGGGAGCCCAGCTCTCTCGTGCCGTGGCCGCGTGCAGAACGACATTGCAGCTCGTGCGACCCTGTTTGAGCTGGAGTTATCGCGTTATTTTGTAAGCGTGCAACTCGTATGCACGCGGTCGTTTTGTTAAGGAGAAGAGCAATTGTGCAAGAGAGGCAAATGTCATGCCACATTTGTAAAGAGGTCATCTGCATTCAATGACCTTCAGACTCGGCACATGCCTCTCATGCTGTAATTTGATTAGCACCTGAGGTCTATATAGCCTTATAGGCTACTCTGACCCCTCATGATAATTAAAATAGCCTACCAATACTGAAGATTGGACACAAAACTAGCTATTTGTCATTAAAAGTAAGGGTATTGTGGAATGCACCACAAGGCCGATATGCAGCCAACGTGCATTGCAATAGATTTAATTTGAATCGTCATATGGGAACTCAAGCATGAATGTATGTGAACTCAACTACTCAGCCAGAGATTCCCCTCTGATGATTGAGCTTGAATTGAACTGCAGGATTTCCATCATACAGTCACGACTAGACATTGCTGCAAAAGCACAGGACTGACTGATTGAGGGAAATTCATGTTCAAATTATTGGATGTGATTTAAGAAAAGAAAAAGAAAGAAAAGAAACGTAAATAACATTATGCAGATGAGTATAAATCCTTTATGGGCTTATCTAAAAACCTCACCAAAAGAAGAAATCTATATAAATAATTAGCTAAATAAATGCTCAAACCTGCACTCAATTTTAGTACAGTGATGATGACTGATAGATTATATGGTCACAGGAACAGAACTGATCACATTTCAGTTTGCAGTCACACTTTTTCTTAAATTAGATCTAGCAAAACTACCAATCATCCACTGACTAATCAGTTATGAGAAAGAAAAAATATGACTGTTACATTTTTTATCGTCTTATATAAAGGCGACATTACCCTTTAATACGTTCCCTGTCAGCTGTCATAAAATGTTAATACCTTGATACGGAAAGAAGCAATTTTATGAAATGCATGTTAAAATGTTGATGCTTTGTGGGATGCACCTCTGAGCCTATGCATTCATATATCAGCTCAGTTATGTGTAAAACAATGCAGTCAAGTCATGCACTTGTTTGCTGTCCTTCCTCAGCTCCATATCCCTCTGAGGCTGCTGTGTGGCGGGCTGCTCTTCACCTGCAATGCTGTGATGTGGACCTTCCTCGCCAAGGCACTCAGGTACTCCTCTTCCTCCACCCGAGCCACTGTGACTACCACCGCCTCCAACTTCATCTCTTCTGTAAGTAGCAGCCTCTCTTGCTTGCCCTTAGCTGTCTTGTCTCGGTAGTCTGGGTACTCTGCTGTTCCCTGGCAGATGAGTGCGTGTTCCTCTCAAGACCTGCAGCCAAATACTTCACACTAGAATGTAGCGGAGTGTCAGTTCATTTAAGAGTGACCTTCCTATCTGCTGCTTCATTTTAGAAAATAGGCTGGGCTATATCTAGAATTAATTGTCCTAGTGAAATACCTAAAGGGAGTTCTTGTCAAAGTGCAGCTTCTCGTTTGACATATTACATCATGGCAAACTAATGACTGTAGTTTATAGATTTATAAACTAATCAGAATTACATTTGGCAATGCAGTCGTTTAGCTAATATCATACTGATTAAGGGAAAACTACATTTTTTTCCTGCAGGCTTTCCTGGGCCAATTGATCTTTGGGGAAACTCAGATAACGCTGTGGTGGGTGGGAATCTCCTTGACCTTCTCTGGTCTGTTGGTTCTGCAGAGGGCATCGCCGCAGGACGGACACCACAGCGCAGTGGCCAAGAGAGACGAATAATATGTCATGTCTCCATTAGGTCTGCTCAGCGCGGCTTGGGCCGGCTGTGGCATAGCACGTTCGGGTTTGCATCTCCACTGATTATCCGTCCAGCCAAAGAACAGCAAGATTTGAAATTAGCAAATGGATCCCGTGCACTTCAAATTAACATTCACTTTCAGACAGTAAAGGAAGGGGTATTATTACTTAAATCATGAAATAAATTTGTTATCTGTTCATGCTGCACAAAAGCTATTCCCTCAAATGTTCAATTTTGAAACAGTGATCACTCATCCTTTACCATGGCCAGGTTGTGAAACACTGCTGGCCCACCTGTGGCCCAGACTGGTTTGGTCCTTTTCTAAAATCAGTGGAGATGCTGGTTTCATGCCAGACGGGCCATGGCACAGCTAAAGCTTGGCTAGCGGAGACGAGGTAACAGATTCCTAAGAGCTCTGAAATCATTTTTGTCTACAGTCTTATAAAGAAGCAAAAATGGTTTTAGCTTTAAGTTGCTTTGGGGAAGTTTCCATAGTCGGCTACAGCACAACTCATCATCTGACGGAATAAGTGTGAAAGAAAAAGAGAATGAAAGAAACAGAGATAATGCAGTCCGACATGAATACAGTTTGGGGAGGCTACCAGCAGCATTGTCTGGATGAGTGAGTGTCATGGTGTATTGACAGACTGACCTATAGTCAGATGTCAGTCATTTGGGTTTTGTACATGAGCAATGGACAAATAGTATCACTGGCAGTATGCATGATGTCATCATTAATCAACCTATGGATTATGCATTGCAGCCGTCAGATCACCAAAGTGTTTTTTATTGTCATATTTCCTAAGTTACTATGACACTCACTGTAAACACCCTACACTGACATTGCATTATGTGCATGCTCAAGGTGACGTTTCAAAACTGAAGTACTTAGCTTACTAGGTGCGCACTTCTTTTCTCACAATATGATGCATCACACCAATGTAGCGCTGAAAGGCTCATCCCTGGTAAGAATTTGCTGACTGCCTTTGTCTTTCTCGATAGCTTCGACCTCAACCTCAAGGTACGAGCATGACACATTTCTGATTCAGAGGCAGCTGGTCTTCCATTTCATGACACTGTGCATGTTCCTACCAAGGCCTGAACCCAAATGACTCACACCAAAGCATCCTGATATGTCAGTTCATATCAGAGTGACCTTCCTATCAGCTGCTTCATTTTATTTATACAGACAAGCTTGTGACTTAACTTAGCGGCCGAGCTGTTTCTCCAGTGTCAGGAGCGGCAAATGGCCTATCGATTGCCTGTCGAGCTGTTATGTGCCCTGCATTTGCAATCACAGATTATTCTGTTGCAAATCATGAATATCAATCCATCAAACCATTATGTGGTTGCATTTAATGCTTCCTCCCACATCTTTGGAGTGGTCAGTTGTCAATAAAAGAGCAACAACATTATACTTCCTTTATATCCCATAACACTGTGATGTGTATAATAGAGAAGGGGCTTTGAACGTTAATAATTGAATATTAATAATGGCAATACATGTTACTGGGAGGATATTTCAGTAAGCATAAGTAAGTATACTGTAGAATACAGGGATTTACCTGAAAGTGACATCAAAGGTTACCTTATGGCATGGTACTTTGACCTCACAATTTGCTGTTGTTTTGATACATATCAACCATCATAATATAAACGCATAATGGTAGCTATAATCTCTGTTGCTCGTATTCTGTCTGTAATATCCCACTGCAGCAACGCACAATATATCAGATGTCCTTCCAGCTGCAGCTGTAACTGCAGGTTTTGTATCACGTAATTTACATGCATCCCTGTTAATGCGATTGCAGTGACAATGTGATTATACAGCTATCTACCATAGTAAAGGCTGGATGAGTGATGCTACACAGGCTCCTAAAGAGCAGGGCTGGCCTCACCGCATGTGATTTTGCAAAACTGGAGATGATTAACACCTGAGCCCTTCTCATCACTCATAGTTATGCAGCTGCGGTGATATCAGAGCGCGTTCAGTTGTTTGTATCTCCACTTTTTTTGGATCCTGGGTGTGATACATTACTTAGCCTACCTTTAATATCTATAATCTGTGCTTTTGATTCAGAAGACTTTTTGTGCCTGCATTTCTCCTGCCGTGTTAACAGTAACACATGAGGGCAAACCATCAACCTGTGAACCCACTCTCACTGTAAGACAACCAATCAGAGCATTGCAATAGCCACATTTATAGTCCTGTGACAGCGGTGTGTCCCTGAGTGTGTTGTGTTTATATCAGTGTACACAGAAACTGCACGAAGATTAGAAAACTACTGAGATCATGATCATGACCTGACAAGGCCTGCCACATTGACAAATTAATATGCTGCACTGTACGATAAAATTAAAATGGTAAATTTACTAGGGCCTCATTTAATTCAAGATGTATGCATCAGAACGTCCTACAGGAGGGCAATCTTTCATTGTTTAATCTGAATTATCTTGTTTGATGAGGGAGATACAGAAAAATGAACGGCAGATAATAATTTTGTCTTGGCTGTATTCCTGCACCTAAAATATGTGCAGATCAGTCATCACCACTTACGCTGGCAAATGCACTAACAAATTTAATATTATCATGAACTTTTAACTCTAACCTGTGGCAGTGTCATCGCCCTGATTGATTGAAGGAGATATTGAAGGAGATATGACTTAAAGGACAGTCTGTGTTTGCTCTGATATAAACCGTTCATACCTTGTCTTACAAATAATGTGAAACCAATATTTGTAAAAGTGTAAATATCTTGTATTTATAGGAAGTTTTAAGGATGTGTAAACTGTCACCTCCACTGAGAGATGAAGCACTGTTAAATAATGATTAAATAAACATCTCACCTGGCAACAGAAATTCTCATCTTTATTGATTATGTATTGCTCGTGAAAGAAGTTCTAACAGATCTCTACTTCCAGATTAGCATCCTGATAGATGTGGACTGTAATCTGTGAATTTACAGTGCTTCTGTATTTGAGTGGGTGAAGATGTGATGCATCAAAAAGCCACCAGTCCTTTACTTTCTGGAACAAACTGGAACTTGATACCTGTCCAGCTTAATATCTCTTTGCATGCAAAGACAGACTGAGTGACTAATGAAAAGAGTACTTACTGTGACTAATGTTAGCCTTGAGCAATTGTACCGGGCCTTTTGCTACATTCGGCCAGTCTCCCACTTTAAAATGTCTGTCAAAAAGGCATAAAATCAGATTGAAGCCCTGTCACTTTGCTCTCCAAATGCATGACAGATTAGTGATTTTGCATTAGTTGTATCCCTGCACCAAAAATGTGTACAATGTGCAGATCAGTCATGATCACTTGCATCAGCGATGACTGATTGTGTTCATATTCAGTCATTTTTTATTAGATACCGTGACTGTTGTAGCTGTTTGCCAAAATTTGTCATGAGTTTCAAATTCCATCCAAGACTTGAAAATATAAACTGAGTGAATTATTTGTAAGACTTATCCAAAGCAGCATGACATCATAGCATTTTATTTCATTCCCCTTTAAACATATACCACAATAATCATCACAAAAAAATCAACATTATGTGGTTCAAGCACAATAAATGGCATTCATACCTGACCACACAGTACTGAACGAACAATTAAAGAAAAATAACAAGCTGGTGTGTGTGCAAACTGGATAGAACCATTGCATTTCCATATGACTGTGACAGCTTTTCTTTTATTAAAAACACTAATGATTTTAGGAGAAAAAAAATACCACTGATTATTAACAATGCACTAATCCCTGCACAACTCCAATCATGCATAGGCGTTATTTCATAAGTGCCTGCCCTCATAAAGCACAAAATATGGCAAAACGTATGTCTGAAGTCTTTCGATCATCAAAACGTGTCTGTAGTAAGGCTTTGAACACATTTGGGCAAAGGCATTTTTAGGGTTAAATGTTTATCTGTGGCTTATTTACTACCAGTATCAAATTCTTCATCACTTAAGGTAAAATCTACAATTGCAGGTTGGATGCACAGAAAACCCTTTTGTGTGCAGTGGTGACAAAACACACTTCCTTTCAGGCCTCTGTGCATGTTTTCCACTGGTCTAAATGTTAACGGTGTTTTTGTCCTGTTAGGCTTTCTTTTTTTTTCCTGTGTCAGACATATAATCACAATCTGCAGCAAACTCGATTATCTGTGGGCAAATTCTATCAATTTATGGTGGGGCAATTACACTTAGGGTCAGTGCATACAGAAAGCAAAATGTATTGCTTTATTCCCTGACTTTCCATCTAAAGCTGGTGAAGTAACGGAAATGATTCCCAAGCAAAAAGGCAGGCGAGCTCCACGGGCACTTTCCTACACACAGACTTTTCACAGATTCCAGCAATCAGGTGGCAGGACACTGATTTCTTCTCCCACAGGTCAAAGTGCTGGGTGGATTCCAAAATTGCACGGCCACACCGACTATTTCGCAAGCCAAAATTGCCTCTAGGAATAGAAAACTGATTGGTTGTTTAGCTGACAAAGTGTCAAAACTTCCCAGCGACAAACAAAATTAACCAGCATTTGGTCAAGGGTGGTGATTTCCCATCCTGTCAGGTATCCAGTTAGACATCTTGCCACTCTGTTGGACAAAGGCTGACTCAAACAATCATCCACCAGTGTCCCAAATCCCCTGCAGGGTTTTGGACTGGCCGTTCCAACAGTGAGCCTATTCCTGTTCTCTGTGTCCTGCAGCCATGTCCCTTATAATGAAACCTGCTTTGGCCTGACCACAAACTTGGCTTTTTGCCCCGTCAGAGGACAAACTCCTATTAAACCTGGTTCAAACAGTATTTACATGTCATTTGTGGTGTTTATTCCACCTTTCTTGCACTACCAGATGGGTGGGGTTCACTGCAGAAGAAAAAAAACATGTCAGTCACAGAAAAGGAGCCTAAATTACTCTCAAAATACATTTTCATCATGTGAACAAACCCACTCATCTGGCATCTAAGCAGGCTGTTTCAAATAGTGTTTGACCAAAATCAAGCCCAGAGTGTCACGTTAAGGCAGAATGACAGAAATGTCTTTACGACTACCCAACAACACTGTCCACGAACGCACTGTGCTAAGGCAAATCATCTGCAGCATTCAGCGTAAGACAATCGCAAATGATAGAAATACAGCAAAAAATGAAGAAGTGATCACAGCAATGTTTACAGGAAGACAAAAACCAGGTTGGCTGTCTAGGCACCTGGACCGCTTTGCTTTCAGCAGGAACATTCTGGATTTCACCTCGGGTTCACATTTAGTCTCGGAAGCAGGAAATGATGAAACGCACTGTAGAAGGTCTTCCCTTACTAGAGACAGCAGGATTCAGTCTCTGGTCTTGCTTAAACTCTCCTCGTTAAATGCTTCATTTCAACAAGGTCTTCGGCTGAATTTGAGATGTCTCATAATTTTGAATGTTTTGCAGAGTTTTTTTTTTCCCAGTGGAAGCAGAACAGCGACACCTTACAAATATCAGTCAGCACCGAAAAAAAGAAATGAATAAAATAAAAAGAAAGTGACAAGCTTTAATATAAAAGTTTGATTTAACAAGACAACAGCTCACAATAGAACACCCTGAAATATAAACGAGGGAGAGAAAAAAAAAAAGTAAAAGTGGTTAAGAGGAGTTCATGCTCAGTGAAATCCAGTTTGTGAAGGAGGAAGGACCACAACCCATCACATGGACTCATCATCAGTCCTGCGCCCACAGCAGCGGGGCCCGGCTGGCTGTGTGTGTGTGTGTGTGAACGCACGCTGAGCTCGCTTTGGTTTTCCGGGTCTCAGACGACGTACTGGTACACGTCCGCTTTGCCGTGGTCGGGCGCTGCGAAGGGGCTCAGCCAGGCTATCGAGAACGGGTGGCCGAACACCACCTTCATGTTCATCCATTTTGACTTTTTGGCCCATCTTCTCTCCTCCTTTTTCAGCTGCTCGATGCCCTGTGGGTGGAAGATACAGCAGGCATGATATTTGTTTAGGAAAATGAATGAAGATATCAGAGATAAATGCCAGTCCTGAATAAAAAAAAAAAAATTTGTATGTAATGCTTCACATATATTTTCTGCATCTAAAATCTGTTTGCTGCAAAAGCCAGAATCAAAAGCATTTTTTGTAGAAAATGAGTACAATGTACTTTTTGCAAATAAACCTTTCAGATTCTATCCTGCAGCTCTGAGTCACATTCGAAGCCGTGGTCGTACAACACCCAATCAAAGCACACCTGTGAATATATAACTGTCACTTTAAACAAAGTGCCGATAGAAAATAACCACTTGAAGGCTTTGCAAATTAAACATTTTGCATTCTTTATTACCACTTCTCTTAAAAGCCTTAGTCAGGGTTAAATGACTCACTGCCTCAGTTATTCTTGACAGTCTCAGAGCAGCATATGAAAGACGTACTAATAAGGTAGAAAACAGCAGCGCTCTATACAATTTAAACTGATTGGGATAGATCATCTATTTAGTGCAAATTACAGCACTGTGAGTCATCTGTGTGGGTGGTTTGACATGATGTATTACGAATTGGTACGCTCAGACTAACTAACCAGAAGCTATAGACAAGTTAAACACCTGTTTTATACCCAAACATGTATCATCATTTAGTGAATAACAGACTGTACAAACTCAGAACTGCTTCATCACTGCGACTATTTTAAGAGTCAGGATTAGCCAGAACCGTATAAACTATATAAACTGCATCACTCTCTTTTCTTCAGCTCCATAACTTAGAAACAACACACTCTTCATCATCATATCCACACAATCGCCCTGGCACTGGAGCTGAACTGGTTAACACTGGGGCAACATTTAATTACCACCATTTAATTATTGATTGCAAGTTAAAGGTACACAATGCAAAATTGATAAGGGTTGATTTAAGTGAGGTCCCGTTAGACTCAAGCGGTGAAAAAAAAAGGTGAATAAGCACATCATTTATCAGTGAACTGGGCTGATCATGAGAACCATGTAGACTCAACCATCAAATTACATGTGTATTTGGTCAGTTCAGTCAAAATGTCCTCATTTATATTTAATATAGTCCATCTTTAATGTTTTTTTTTGTGTATTTTTATCAGAGTGGTGTGTTACTGCT
>OMLF01048325.1:0-39257 GCA_900302615.1 Holocentrus rufus | reverse complement strand
CACACACAAACTGTCAGTCCATCCAGCTGCAGCAGTGTAATTCATTACACGCTGACAATGATAGACGTGAGGGACTAGAACAGCCTGTGAAGCTCAACTGTGGTCTCAATCAGTGGATTGACAGTGTGTGTGTGTGTGTGTGTGTGTGAGTGTATATAAAGGGGGGATAAATTATCTGAGAGTTATAGTAGCTAGGTGACAACTCAAGTAAAGCTTGACTCAAAATACATCCGCAGAAGAAGAGAAAGAAAGAAACATTCCGAAGCGTGTAAAAATAACAATGAAGAGTGAAGTAACAATGAAGTAACAATAAAGAGTTGATAATGTGATAAATAGTAGTGTAAAGTAAGAGGATAATATATTTAGAAATTTAATTTAATCTCCGAATAGATCCCACACACATATACTAGAAACAGAAATGCGATAAAAATGTGACCCTGTATATATTATATATCGCTCTCATGGGTAGATGAAGATCAGTGCTATTATGTCATAGGTTGTCATCTCAAACTACCCACAAGGATGATTCACACGATGCGTAATATTCACTAAAAGGATCATCTACTTCATTCAAGCTGCCACCCGTTTTTTTTCCCTTTGAGACTCAATGACTCACTGACTTTACAATTCAATTACTTCACAGTGTTTTTGCACTTTTCATGCCTCGAGATCCCAGGAAACCCGCTGAGAAGCCACACAGGGAATTCCTTATTATGAGGCTGCGAAGTCTGGAGGGAAATGCTGAGCAGATCCCATTAAAAAAAAAAAATAAAACACACACATACAGACAGGTGGGGGAATAAGAACAGGAACAAACACAGCAGAGGAGCGGATTCCCTGGTGGGACAGGTATCTTAGGACTTCCTCTGTAACTTGCAGACTGCAGCAGACACACTCACATCTTGAATCTTGCAGTGGTTGCAAAGATGAGTTCTCGTAAACCCTGTGCAAAATTTGCCCACAATCTGCACACACACCCACGCAACCACCCACACACACACACACTGATGCACCTGCAGTGGTGAGCTCTGTCAGGCTTGATGCTGCAGCATTTGGGACACTTGTAGACCACCTGGCCCGGCTTGAGCTGCAGGCTTTCGATGAATTCCTTGGTGGCGTTCCCTTTAGGCACGGCGCCCTGGGAGAGAGGTGAGAAAAAAAAAAATAACAAGTTTTTAGATTACTGCAGACATCTAATAAGATTTCATTTATGCTAATTTAGCTGCGGGGGCTGCTTAAAGATGGAAATTTGCTCCGGCTGCTAGAAAAATGTAAGCAAAATGACGAATTTGTCATCTGGCCTTATTGCTCAGCCTGCCAAACAGAGAAAAATATGAACAGTTAAACAATTACAAAAGCTATTAAAGCACAACTGTTCATGTATTATGGTATAAATATTCAAATAAGAGCCATTTTTAAGAGCTCCGGAGCACACATGGGTCCAGCCTGCGCCTATATATACAAGAAACACTGGTGTAAATAATTAACGTTCCCTTGGGTGACATGTTTTATTACTGGTGGACTGGTTTATAAGAAGATATGTGAGGTCCACATATTCATTCTTTCCTTGGAAAGAATAAAGACAGAAAAAAAGACAGATAGAAAGATAAAAATATATAAATATATGAATAATGTGTCAATTTTTATTCACATTTGAGAAGAAACTGCTGCTTGTTCACTACTGGATATAAAATGTTGGCTATGAGTACTGAAGTGCTGTCGACTCAAATTGTGATTTACAAACTGAATCGTTAGAAGAAAAAAAATCGTTCTTAAATCAAATTGCCAGCTACTGAATCATGAATCGGATTGAATCATGTGAAGATTTCCCACTGAACCCCCAACTGAGATGCAGAATAACTGGCCAATATGCAGGATCCAGCTTCTAATCAGAGACTCAAAGCCAGCTGGATGACTAACCGGGTCTGTGCACATCGCCTTGGCATGAGAGGCGAGGGCGAGGAAGGCCAGACCGTTGAAGAGCGCCCCGTTGATGAGGCTGTAGGCCACGTTCTTGGCAGGCAGCAGCATGACGAACACCACCACGAACTCAGCGTAGAAGACCAGGATCCACGTGATGACGCCGCACACGATGCCGCAGCCGTCGCGGATGAACCACATGGTGTCGGAGCCGGTGCGGGGCGGGGGAGGGGCGCAGTGCTCGGGCTTCAGGTAGCCGGCTTGCCGCTCTATGTCCCTGGTGCGGTGAGCCGGGCTCTTCATCCTACAACACCCGTGGCTCCAACCGCATGCTGGGAGGCGTGAAGAGAGAGAGAAAAAGAAAAGAAACAGAGGGGGAAGGGGGATTAGAGGCACTCTCTTTAGGATTATGTAAGCCTGGACAATTATTTGAAATATTCCAGAAATTCAAGCCTGATATCTTAGTTGTAGGAGCTGGAATTTTTTGAAAAAGGTAAAATGTGGGACAAAATACCATTATAAATGAAGTATTGTGATGCTGCAGAGATGCACTGGCCTGCAAATCATATTCTCCAGATGCAAGAAAACATGTTTGTTTGGTACAGGCTGCAGCAAAGGTCACATCATCATCATCATCATTTAAGTTTTAAAAAATAAATAAAAAAAAATTATGGTGGAAATATGATCATTCCTACTAAAATCATGAATCATATAGCATTATCTATCAAAATAGTAACACAAAATCTTTGAGTCCTACAGGTGCTGCCAGCAGTGCTGAGAGGTAAAAGTGTAGGAGTGCTGTCCCACAACAATTAAGAGTTAAACAAGTAATAAGTAGGCTACTTTCTCGTGTAATTTAAAGAGAGAGGGGGGCTAATAGGGGGCACAGTGAATCAGCAAATGAGTTTCATCACAATGCTGCAAAAGAAAGCCTGGAAGTGAAAGAAAGAGGCGTAAACAATGACCAGCTAACATCCATCCAGTTTCCCTCTAATAGTCAGCAAAAAGAGAATGTTGTTGTTGGATTTAGAAACATAAAAAGCCACAAAAAAAGAGTCCACATAGTTCTCTTGGATTTCACAGGACTTTAATTTGTGTTCAGCTGTTTGAGGACTGGACCTTCTGTCTGAATGTGTGGACTGGACAATGCTGACATGGCTTCAAAAGGGCCAAAATGTCAGAAAACCAAAAATAGGCTTCGCTTTTGTGCCGTGAACACGGACTAGAATAAAACAGCTCACGCCCTGTGGGTGTCTGGACCACCGCGGCTAAACTGAAACCCCAAGATTTTAGCCACTGCAGTCAAACCGCCTGATCATTCACGAGGATTAATCCATCAATCAGGCTTAACCGAGTGTGATATCCTAACCTCACTTCTGTGTCTGCTAATTAGCATCCGGCCAGTGATCTTAGCAGTTCAGCCATCATCCCCGAGGATGGGAATTTAATCAAAAGAGTTTGTGGCAAAAAAGATACAGCATTCCTAAAGCATATTTGGAAGGAAATTTATCAAAGCCATCTGTGGATCAAACTAAAGTATCCCATGGCCAATTACAGCCTAAATCCAGATCACTCAAAGGCCCCTTCCCCTCCATTGCTGCATCCAAAATCCCTGGCCTCTGTCCACCCGGCAGAGTGCCTGCCTGGCCGCTGGCTCTGGCCCGATCTAAAAAACCAACCTGTTCAAGACATCCTCCTCCAGAACGCCCTCTTTCATCACGCTCTCACATGTCAGGCTGTGGGTGAGTCCTTGCATAAGAGGGTCTGCGTCAATCACTTTAAACATGGCTAAGTGAGACGTACCACTTTTTTGTCCTTGTGGTATGATTTTCCATGTACGCCTCGATAATGTAATTTAATTATACGATATATGTATACAATAGGGCTGGGGCGATAAAGCTGAAAATGTCATCATGATAACTTCAGTCAATATCAATAATTATCTTATATCAATTATGTCATATTCAAAGGCTGCTTTTTTTTTTTTTTACTTCTAGGTGAAATCTGAAGAAACAAGAAGGCCCGTTGTTCTAATCTCCTTTAACCTACTAAAACAACACAGCCTGCAGTTCCTGTGTGTTTTGTGTGTTTCCTCGCTCAACCGGACCTTTCTCTATTCCTGCCACATGACTGACTGTTTGTGTGTCATTTGCATGCATGCCTGTATCGCTGACATGCTTGGGTCATATGAACCTTCAAGACATCTTGGGTCATCTGGGACAGGTCTGCTGGTCCCTCAAAAGTTAGAGCCAAACACGGTGAAGCAGCGTTTTTGTCATCATGCAGCACGGATTTGGAAAAACCAACCAGATCATGTTAGACAAGCCAAAGGTCTGACTACTTTTAAATACAGGTCTAAACTTGCTTCATCGGTTATATTTGTTCATTGGCCACGGGAGATGTGCTGCACCCAATGTAGTTTGTTTGTTTTGGGGAAGAAGAAAAAAATGTCACCGCTGTTGTGTCTAAACAGGAAATGAGTTCTGCTGATAGGAGCACAAAGTTTGATGGTGTTACATGAATCCAACTTGAAGTTATATGGCCTTTCAATGAGAGGCCACGTCTGCCACCATGCTCCCTTTGACCAATGGGTGTGAAAAGATAATAATTTCTTCCTTGCCCCATAGCATCTCCACTAAATTCTGTGCCAATCCATCCCTAACTTTTTGAGATTGCCTACAAACAGACAGAATGGGGTGAAAACGCAGCCCCTGTCCCACCGGGCTGGCAGAGATAATGACAGATCTCAGCCCCGCCGTGTGGCCTCTTGACTCTCTCGCCGCGGCCTGTCATCACACAGCGAGTCAGGCTACAGCCCCGTGAGGCTGAGTGGGGAGGTCATGCTGGACGTCCAGTGTGTCTGCGGCTATCACTTTCACCAGAGGCCAGGGATTACCATCTGCCCCGACTGCTACACCCTGCTCCTAATGGGCTTACAACACTCACAGCCTATCCAGCTAATTTCACTCAACAAGATGCCCAAACACCAGAATAAATCCAACCATTGCAGCCAGCACAAGCCATACAGAGACTGTACCTGTGAGTCGCCTGAGTAATCAGCATAGATTCTTTTCATACCAAGAAAAGATAACCAGCCTGCCTTATCATAACAAGTCTTATAAAGCCTGTTTGCTTGCTTGTTTGCTCTGTAACAGAGGACAGAACAAACGGACTTGGTGCAAAATAAAAATGTCAGTGGGCTAAGATGGACATTAAGATGGACTAGTAAAAGGCCTAAGACGGAGATTACTATGGCAATTCATGCAGCTGCTGAACACAAAAAGTAGATCATACATCTGGTTCAGCAGGTGGCAGCCCACTTCAGGTCAAATTTGGTTCAGTGAAAGGGATGCTAAGTATACACTCAATAAAGGCAAAGTGATCATATGGATGACAATTAACTCCCACTTCTTGCAAGACAAGCAGGCCCTTTAGATGTTTCTGAATTAAATATTCACTGAAAATTACAGTTACATCAATAGATGAGAACCAACTGCACTGAAGTGCCCAAAACAACTAGAATGAAACGAACACAGGACCAAGACTTCATTAACAACTGTCATATAAATCAATGGTCTTTTGTAGTAGACTGCTGAATGAGTCTATACACTTCCCTCGGTGAATGGATGCTTTTACAATGAACACATCCGATTGACTTCAGTGCTGTGAAACACTTTACAGAACAAACCCCCCGCCCCCTTTTCTCCTGTCATCCTGAAGAAAAGAGACAACAGCTGATATCTGCTTCATTATTTCTAGTAGAATGAAACGCCACTATCATGAAGCCTCTGCAGTGCTGTCAGAACAGATACACGAATGTGGCAGAATTACAGTAGCGAGCCAGCTCAAAACTTGTGTGCAGCAGATATTCAATTAATGATTCATGGGTTTATTTGATGGCCTGCTGCTAGTATGCCTGGCCGATTAATTAATATGATTGAGTGTTAGTGGAAACTACTGTGGGCAGGCAGGATGGGAGGCATGGAGATGAGAGAATGAGGGATAGATGGATTCGACTCCCTGGAGAGATTACCGGTTAATTAACACACTGATGTGACTGCAGTTTAATTATAAACTCATCTACATTCCTGACAAAACAAGCTTGAAAAGTAAAAAACAGCAACTTTTAACCTTTCTGTTTATGGGTTTCCATGTGTTGTTAAATTACAGCAAAAGGGAGTGTTTCAGTTACAGTCTAGAAGACAGGTTTGATATAAGTGAACTGATTTAATGATCATAAATTACCAGTATTTCAGTGCTGTAATCAGGAAGTGATTCCAGGTTCAGGTTCAACCTGCTTAACTATCTCTTTGGGGGTTAAAATTTGGTTTGATTGAGTAGTGGATAAAGATACAGTAACTGTTGCATCAGGCAATTTCAAAAGTGGTAACTGAATTCAAGCCACTGTGTCGGCCAACATCTGCCTTGCTGAAGTGTCCTTGAGCAAAACAATGAATCAAGCCCCAGGGTGCTGCCCTGTAACGGACTGACCCCACTGGATTTAGGCAGACGAAAAGTGGATTTTACTCTGGGGGTCAATACAGAGTCACATTATTATTACAATATAAATATGTAGAGATGATAATATACCATTATGTATCTCTACAATCTTTGAAACCCAACCAGGAAGTTGAGTAAAGCAACACTTCAGGTCAGAATCTGGACGCTTCTCCTCGACACTTCCACTGGGCTGGAAGCTGATAAAGCCATACAGGAAATGTCACAGAAAACAATTCCAAAAGTCAAAAGTTTAAAGTCATACCTCGCACTTCCCTGGCTTGGAAAGTTTTTGACAAGTCCTCGCGTAGTTATGAAGCTCGGGAAGTTACAGCAAAGAAAAAAAATGACAGTGATAAGTGGTAGCACGTCCGCCGCCCCGTCCGTGTAGCACAATCCGAGCTAACCTCACTGCTGTGCGGGCAGCTACAAACGGCTCCACCGCTCGGACCCTTTCACTGCCGTTTCGCCTCAGTTTCGACCGGTATTTTTCGCTTATTCACATGTAAATTACATCGGGAACAGAGCCGCTAACTAAGCCGATACGTAACTACTTTATTTCCTCTTTCGCTGTCAAATCCTGAAAGCTCTGCGGGCTGGACAACAGACGCAGAGCCAACCAGGAAGTCTCCTCCACTCTCTCCTCTCCTGACTCCCATGCGCAGGACTCCGCTCGCACCGAGCATAGTGGCAGATCTGGAGTCAGTTAATCTACATCTTTTGGCTCCGAGGTGCGTCTGTCTGAATATACTCAATCTGACGTAGGGTCTGTGATGGAGATGCAATGTAAACACCAAAGAGAGCAAACGCACCCCTTTCCCTATTTAGTGTACAAGTGATGAAACCTGTAGAGACTTTTAGAATAAATATTTTGTGCTGAACCGTGATCGGTGCCAATTAAATAGAGAAACAATACGAACACAATGAGCAGCTACTATTACATGAAAAAAGGCACAGAGAGAAAGTCATTTTAAAGCGGTTCACCGAAGTTATTTAAAAAATTAAGAGTATGGTTTGGTATACTCTCTCATTACCAGTAAAACATTTATATTTACTTAAGGTGGGTTGCACTCGATGGAGCTGGGGTCACTTGTATTTGCTTTAAAGATCATTTGGGAACTGTTAAACGGGCCATCCGGGTCAACAAAGCGTGCGCACCCGTTGGAAGTGGCGCACGATTGTTATAGTCGCCCACTGATGACGTTGTGTGTGAGCGACACACATGTTATTAGTGTTTTTACATTATGGCAACGGTACAGGTTAGCGAGGCTGAGAAAGTATACATCTTACATGGTATACGGGTAAGTTTCATTCTCATATTAGCGTGTCAGATCCAGGCATTGACTCCTTTGTATTGAAAATGTCGATAAATGTCACAACTATGATTTATTCTGCCCGAAAGCTAGCTAACGGTAGCTAGCTAGCACCACTAGCTAACATCCTAACTGAAGGGTTCTTCTCCTGTGTGTGTGCTATTCTGTCATTTTCATTTTCCAGGATGATTTACGAGTGGACGGAAGAAGCTGTGAGGACTACAGACACATGGAAATTGAGACTGATGTGGTTTCCAACACAGACGGATCGGCCAAAGTCACTTTGGTAACGTTATCTTCATCAGATATATCCGCTAACTTTGACTGTTAACTTCAACTTCCGTGCTGTTTAAACATAGAATAACAACACATAGACAAGACGCTCCTAACGTTAGTCTGTACTCCCCCTGTCAGGTCATTCTAGTAGTAACTATTTGTAACTATGTATATGAGATTAAGAATAATGCACACCCATTTTACCAATGTACTTGAAAACTTTATAAATACTTTAAGCTTTTCCTATATTATATCATAAGAATAATATACTGACTGAATGATTTTAGACATTCATTCAAGTCAGTAGGCTGACTTGTCTAATGCTTTCCGTTTCCTGTCTTTCAGGGGCATACAGCAGTTCTAGTTGGGATTAAGGCTGAGATTGGGAAACCAAGGCCTCTGGTTCCAGATGAAGGATATTTGGAGTTCTTTGTTGATTGGTAGGTATCGTGCTGCTGCCAAGACTGAAGTTGTTAAGTTGACATTTTAAATACTTCAACTTAACAACCAGTTTGTCAGTGTTTTGATAGATACCCTGACTACCACTAGGCGTCAGTGTTGTATCAGTGGTTCCCCATGAGACGCCAAAAGACGATGATGATCATGATCATGATGATCTGATTAGATGATTTGATTAGTATTTCTGAGATACACCCTTAATCTATCTCACTGCTTTCACTCTTGCTAAATATTATATATAATGTTATTTATTTATTTGATATTTATTAGATATCCTCTTACCATTTTCCCCGTGTTATGCTGTAAGTTCCCATCTCTTTTTCTTTTGCTTCTTTTCCTTCACTAGTTCAGCCAACGCTACTCCAGAGTTTGAGGGTCGAGGAGGTGAGGAGCTAGGGACAGAGCTGAGTAACACACTCTACAAAGTGTTCAACAACAAACGCAGTTTGGACCTGAAGAGCCTCTGCATCAGTCCAGGGGAACACTGCTGGCTGCTCTATGTGGATGTGCTGGTAAGTGACTCAAATATATGTGAGGCTGCAGCACAAAGCTCAGATGTGGCTTACAAATTTGCCCAAATTTAAGAAAATCAGTATGAGATTACCATAAGGTAGACATAGCATAAAATAATTAACAAACGGCCACTGATAAGGGCTATCAGTAGCAAAAAGTAATATTAGAATTCAATGAAATAAGATTAGTGTTGCACTTATTATGTTGCCATATTCATGTTTGATGCATGTATGGCCCTGTACTGCCAATCTTTAAATTTCCATTCCTACTGGTATGATCATACTAGGCTCTATATTAAATCTATAACAGTGTTATCTGCTAGTCCCTGGGTTGTTTCTACAATCAAAAAAAAATAAAGACCCACAGGATTGAGATATTTTCAAGCTACATTGATCAGCTGTTTGCTAAAGCATTTAGATGTGGTCAGTTTCTCCCGGGTAAGGAGAATTGGAACAGCCCTGTTGAAGGCCTGGTATGCTCCATGTTCCATCATCATCACTGAGGTAAAACCCCACACTGTTTTGTTTTCACAGCTCCTGCAGTGTGATGGAAACCTATATGATGCAATGTCAATAGCTATAAAGGCAGCTCTCTTCAACACTAAGTAAGTAAAATGTAATACTGTTGTGTCTTTGGGTCTTTATGAATAGAGCAGTTAGATCCTCCAGTTTGATAGTTCCTCTGGTCATATAGATTGAATTGATTCATGTGGAGAAGTTGACTCAATAAAATGACAGCTAATAGACAGCTATTTTTTCCGTGCACTCTTAACACAGAATTCCCAGAGTTCACATATCATCAGATGATGAAGGAGGGAAGGAAATCGAGTTATCCGATGACCCTTATGACTGTGTGAGACTCAACGTAGAAAATGTCCCCTGCATAGTGTCCTTGTGCAAGGTAAACTCGCATTGATATTGTTAGTATCACTACTTCGAGCAGTCATCACCTGTTACTTTATTCTTTTTGTCCACATCAAGTGCTCATTTTTTAATGCATGCATGGGCTTGTTGAATGAGGAGGGAGTAAGGGATTGATTAAGCCCATAATTGCATTAAAATGCAAAACATATGCACTGCTAATCCTTCCTCACAATGCCTGTCTTCCTCCAGGTGGGTCACCGGCACGTGGTGGATGCGACGCTGCAGGAGAAGGCGTGTTCTGTGGCGAGCCTGATCATCTCTGTCACACACAAGGGCATGGTGACCTGTGTGAGGAAGGTGGGCGGAGGCAGCCTGGACCCAGAGAGCATCTTTGAAATGACAGAGGTGAGTCAGAGGGTCTTCAGCTCTAGCCGTCCTCCTCTACCATCTGTCTCTCTCCCCCTCCAGCTAAGGTATTAGCATAATGTGCAACTGTGAATGTTGACCTTGATGCTAATAAGCAGGTTAACCTCTCAGTTGGAGGAATCCAGTGTTGCAGAAATCATGAAATGCTAACATTTACTGAAATCTCAGATACTGGTTTCAGTGTTCTGGTTTGCTTAGTCTTTTTACTTACTGTTAAGCAGACTGTGTGCACTTTAACGTCATAGTCATTGTTTAATTTCATAAGTATGTAAGTAAATTCACAAGAAGTACGCAGCCATAATATTTAACAGTGAGAGGGTTAAGAATGGGAAGGATCATGGGAACACTGGTGTAAATGTCTAAGTAGTTCATACTGGAGAGAGTTTGGAAGGGAAGTGAGAGTACGCTATTTCGCAATACCCATTCAAATAACAAAAATAGTTCACTTTGCTGTGGAATGGTGGGTGATTAGAGACACATTTTTGGGGAATGTTCAAAATTACAAAGCTTTTGGAGAGAAGTAATAGAAGAAATACAAAATATATTAGAATAGATATATTTTTGACGAAGTTTTATTCAAAGACAAGTGCTACCTGCTTAGAGCCCTCACTTTTACAGCCCACAAAATAGTTACACTAAACCGGCTTGTGTCTAGAGGGAAAAGGTACTAATCTGTTTTATTTGCATCCAGGCAGGTAAACGGGTGGGGAAGGCCCTTCATGCCCCCCTCATGAAGTTGCTGCAGCAGGAGGAGAGTTTGGGAAAAAAGAGACAGAAAGTTGGCTTTCTTGGTTAGCATCAAATAAACTGTCTTTGTATGTACATGTCTAATTTTCTAATAAAACTTTTACAATCTGCTTGTGTTGAATGTGTCTTTTATATGCCATTAGTGTTTTATTTAATGCCAAATGTAACTGCAATCTTGACTGCCATTTTTTTTTTTTTGAGATTTTTATGAGATTATGAAGATGCAAAATCTAATCTCATTCCAATCAATATTTATGCTCACTTTTGATGTCAGCTTGCTGTATTTATTCTTGTTGGAGCATTAATGCAGTACAGTGCAATAAAAATCAATACACCTGCGAAGAGGATCTCAGCTGTTCAGTATATAATAATCAGAGTCAATCAATATGATAAAGGATGATAATACAATTAATGGTAAATACAGGTAACTGAGCATGCCTAGCACAAAGATTCAGGTGGTTGCACTGGACAGTCTAAGATGCACAAAGATTTTGGACAGATATTCTTGGTCTTTTCCTGCCTAAGTCACTTGTTTAATATATTGTGGTCCTGTAGTATACTGTGGATATTATCATAGTGGGACTGTGTTTACCAAGGGTTGTCCATCATGTGATGTTTGTGAACAGTGTGTTCCACATACCGTAGGTAAATTACTCTACTTGAAACCAAAGTCTAAATATCCTGGTGCCTTTGTTCCAGGCTAATCAAGCTTCATTTCATCTCTGGGTAAAGCACCAGACCTAAAAATATTCTTTATTTTGGCAAGTGCGTCTTTCAGATACAGCTCAAATCAGTATTATACTGTCACAACATACAGTAATGCACGGGTAAGGCTGGTCAGTGTGTGTCCCTTTGTCCTTGCCACGTGTCAGGATTGGATCGTGTGAAGTTGAAGGCTTACTGAAAGTCCAGATGTGACTCTGGACCGTTTCCACTGTTCCCTCAGACTCGTAGGGTGTGTGCACTGGCTGAGTGCAGACAGGTCCAAAACAAACTCTTCTCTCACTGCAGGATTAGAAATGAAAAATCTTGTTATTTAAATGTAACAAAGAAGCATTTATGTAAATGAAACAAAGTTTAAAAGCTGTGAGGGCAAGTGTTTTGTTAGCATGCATATCAAGTATGCAGGTAGTCCAAACTGTAAGGAAGTTAGACTTGAGAGGTTATGATTAATGGATTTCTACTGCTCTGGCCCAGCACTGCCAAATGTATCAACTTTCTTGAAATATTTCCAGAATATAGCCCACCAAATAGCTTCACACAGTATACCTTGCAAAAGCTTTTTGGGTAAGTTTTAGGAATTAAAACTGTTAAATCCAATAAAATTGCTTTCAGGATTTAAACAGTTTTGTTAGCCAGGAAAGAACTTGTAACCATGAAGTTATTTAGGCTTTTACACAAGGAATGATTCAGTGTTTGTTTATTTATTTATTTTCCACCCACTTTGAGGAAATACACCATACATTAAAAGGTTATGTCATAAAAGGGGATTTTTTACGCCGTCTCGCCCTGTCTGCCAGTCTCCACCTGCTTTCCATGCCTGGCTCTGGTTAGCGCTGGCTTTCCATGTGAAGCGTCTGGAGCCAGATGAGACACACACCATCTTTTGAGGCTCCTGAGGTTGAACTGTTATTCCTTCAAACAGCAGATTTGGGCTGCAGCATTTTCCCCTGTTGTGGGAGATGAGAGGGAGGGTGTGAGAAAGAGAGAGAGAGAGAGCGAGAGAGAGAAGGGACAGATAAATTGCCAGTTTCCACGCTGGGGCAGCCTCATTCAACAGGTCTAACCATGGAGTTCAAAGGAGTTTGTCTGCTGCTGGGAGTTCTATTACTGGTGAACTGCTCATTTCAGCAGAGTTCAGCAAGGAGGAAGCCCGTGAAAAAAGGTAGGGTGGCACACATCTAATCAACACCCCAACCAGAATGATTTACTTAAATGTTATTTTAATGCATCAAAACATGTTTGTCGTTTGCATTGCTACGACTTGTTTCCTTAATACATCACAGGTTTCCTATATAATCTTGTGCCTGAAGGTCTTCAAGTCTTAATTGTAATGGAAGTATGCAAATTCTGAATTTTAAATATTAGATCACCCAAACATCTAGCATTGTCCTTTGTCAAAGTTATTTCCTGTGATGCACCTGCAGCAAGGAGCATGCACCAATTTCCACTGCAGCTTATACTCTCTGATTAAATTTTTCTGTGGTGCACACAGATGTGGGTAAGGATGCTGCCATCGAGGGGCTGCAGAAACAGATTGATAACATCGTTCAGGAGCTCAACCTACTGAAGGAACAACAGGCCTTGCAGACAGGTAAAACAAACTTCTTATTTTGCTTTCAAAACGAGGCATAAAAATCTAATTTCTCTCAGCAGGGCAGGATTTCCCAAAACTTAAATAATCTTATCCCATTGACTTAAAGTGGTATCAAGCTGATAGAGTCAGGGTTCAGATCTGTATTATAAAAGATAGAAATCAGCTGGGGTGACATGGTAGCTTTGCAATTCAACCAGAAGATGATCAGGTTAAAGCTCCTGTGTCAGTGAGAATTCCTCCTGCTGAAGTGTCCTTGAGCAATACATTGAACTCCGCCCTGACCCAGGCATGCTGTTTTTTGTAGGTGAGCGCACTCTCTGATGTCTTTGAGGCGGAAGGCAAATGAACTGAGTATCACATTGGTAATAATGATAGACAATATATCTTATTATGATTTCCACATGTAGAGGGATAGGAACATTGTTTCAGCATTACTAAATTTTTTTTATTGACATTTCTACAGGAGCTACGCTGTTCAAGACTCATAAGTTGGATGCAAGCTGGAGATTGTGTGTCTGAAAGTGGTTATGTGTCTCTCAGAAATAAATGAAGACAGATGGGATACATGTGTAGTCTTTCAAACAGCCCTAATCTGGAGAGCATATGGCAAACTCGTCTGACCTTTTACCCAGAACACAAAATGACATCCAGTTGCTCTCCAAATCCGCAAATCTTTCCACTACAAACTTAAAGCACTTGTCTTTAGTTACACTAATCACTACCAAAACAGTGACTCAGATCTTGGCATATGACTCCTTTTATTCATACTGTTATCAAGAGAAATAGCTCCAAGGTAAAATAACACCTGAAGAAAGAAAATATAGATGTTTTGCAGTGCATCATGGTGTAGGGTGCCTCCAAAATAAACAACAATCTAACCAAATTTTCCTCTTTTTTGTCATCAGTCTGTTTGAAAGGCATTAAGACCCATGGCAAGTGTTTCTTGGCTGACCCTCTGAAGAAGCGCTACCACACGGCCAGCGAAGACTGCAACGCCATGGGTGGCATCCTCAGCGCGCCAACATCTGCGGATGAGAACAAGCAGCTCAGCGACTACATCCGTCAGAGCATCGGCTCAGATGAGCAGGTCTGGCTGGGCATCAACGACATGGCGACCGAGGGCAAGTGGATGGACCAGTCCGGGTTCGGTATTACCTACAAGAACTGGGACACGTCCAACCACCGGTCCCCTCAGCCAGACGGCGGCCAGTCGCAGAACTGCGCCGTGATGTCCGCGGCCTCCAGCGGGAAGTGGTTTGATGAGAACTGTCGCGAGGAGAAGCCCTCTGTCTGCCAGTTCAACATTGTCTGAGCAATCAGAGCATAATCTTAGACTCTGCGCATGGTTATAGCTGCTTTGTGTTGTGTATTCTCTCTGCTACGCCACTTTCCCTGCTATTCTAAAAGGAGCTTGTTAAACCAGTGGTTCTCAACTGGTTTTGCATTGGGACCTAAATCTGATCTTTGAGTAATATATAAAGTTTTGTTTGCCACGTGTTGTCTGGTGATATGTAATTTCCTGCTGTGGATCCATCTTTAGAGTTTAAGGCCCAAAACGCTTCCAGAGCACATGGCTACGTGGTCCTCTAATACTTGATGTGAAGCACTTAGCCTCAGTCCCTAAATCACCCAACCATTTTATTTTTTGTACATAGCATTCCTTGTGGTCACAATAAACCCAGAGAGAACATAGTTTAGGCAAGAATAGGCAAAGGATTGTGGGACCTAGGATCACTTCCAAAAGCATCAGTGACCTTCATTTCAGAGCATTTTAGCCTACACACTGCGGGTCTCTTAAAAGTACAAGGTGTTTATTTTTCATCACAACAATACCAGATAATTGGATTTTGGATGTTCTTGATATCTCTGAAATAAAGCTGTAGGTGCTGGCACCTCTCATAAATGCAAAAGTTGGGTGGGATTTTTTATTTGTCCACAACCCTGGTAAGAGTGGTCCCATGGCTCAGCACTTGAGAAACACTGGTTTAGACCGAGTCCTTTTATGAGAACTCCTGTGCTTTGACATCAAGACCCGACGTGGAACCAAAATTATAAGTGACATTGGGATTTTCAGCCAAATCTGCTGCATTCCTTTGACATTTCAGATTGCTAGTCCTGCAGTCTCTTATTTTGACATGTCTAGCCTGATATTACCTAAAAATCAATATTAATAAACAATGAAAATCCTGTTGTTATTCTATTGCTTATCATTTCATAAAACACCCTCCCTATTCCAAAGTGTCAAGTACCAAAAAAAAACATGAATTTGAACATTATTACACTTTAAACTGCAAGAAATGTGCTGCTCGTATGAAAGCTTGGGTATAGCCTTGGTTGTTTCCAATAAAATACACTTCTCCATATGGTAAACAATGGCCGACACTGAAGTCTGCAGCCCTGCCACACCCTCCTTTCCTCTATTTTTCATGGCCCGAGTTCCTGTGGTTGAAAACTGGGTTCTCCATCCAGAACTCAAAAGGTCAGTGTTATAGCATAAGGGAGACAAAATGTCAGTGTGTGCGAAGACGGTCATTATCTCAGAGAGTAAACTTTTCTTCCCGACCAAAACAAGTTTGACAGAATTTATTGTAAAAACAGGTGAATTGTATTTACAGAGCAAACAGAAACCAGATGGCATGATCTGGCTCTTTAAAAATACTAGATGATAAACAATATAAAAACCACTTTTAAAAACACCTAAAAAAAAAAAAAAAAAGAAAACTTATTCTTTTCAGTGCCACTGTTCCTGAATCCATTTCACAAAAGCTGAGATTTCATAAAACTAGATAAATCAAGTATTAACAATATCAAAGCTTCTATTGTAGAAGCTTTTTAAGTGACTGAGTCACTCCATCGGCAGCTTGGCTTGTCTGTCCAGATATCACATTCAGGAGCCAACCGAACCCAGATTCCCTGAGTGTAATTTAGGCACAGTAATGTCTCCGTTCCCCATGCTTGGTGCTGTAATGAGACACGAGTAACAGCAGTCCATCACACAGTCACAGCATCAACACATTACAAAGACTCCTCCCTTATCATATCAACTGGTGGCTGTGGCTCCAGGTCTGCGCCCGAGAGGCGAATAGTGTTTATATCCCCTGTGCTCTTGAATGTGTGCAATTCATTGTCCATCATCCTGCGGTCTTGGAAGCCGAGGCTGTCCTGGCGGTCGATGGGAGTGCGGGGTCGGGATGGGATGAACGTCTCTGAGGGGTCCAGGAATGGCTGGTATTGGTCCATCTCCGAGTCTGGTTCCGTTATCACAGGAATTTCTCTGTCACTGGGCCCGGTGAAAGTCTGGTAGGAGTCAACCTGCATTCCTTTGAAATTATCTTGGATGCTGTCGGCATAGCTGGAGTCAGGCAGCAGGTGCCCGTAGATCATGGTCTCGTCTATCGAGGCATAGACGTGGGAATCATTGTCAGACCGCGCTTTGGAGAAGTGCCTGTCACCTGGGCGGAAGATATTCCCTCTGCCGATGTAGATGGACGATTCGTTCATCTTTCCTCTTTTCTTTTTCCTGTTTTTTAAGATGATGAAAAGGGACTGTTAATCAGGCAAGCAGGCAACGCACAATACAAAAGAAGCTGTCAAGCATAATGATAGCAGATAAGAGGCATCAAAGGCTGCGAGAAGAGCATACACAGATACAACTCACTACGCAACAACAAAGAGAAGCAGCTGCTGACAGGCAAAAAAAAAAAAAAAAGATGCTTTGGCAGATTTACTACAAAGACAGAATTAACCCCAAAAGGAGCATGACACCATGGTTATGGATGCTGTTACAGGTCTACTCACTTCATGTAACATACAACAGCCACCACTGCAACAACAGCAAGGAGGAGAGACAGTATTACCCCAAGCACAATGGCTAGCACATCTGCAAAGAAAAAAATGAGAAACAATAAGGGTCACTTAGTCATAACGTCCCTGGTATTTCAAGAACAGGCTAACAGCAACTGCTGGCGATCCTGGTGTTTACTTACTAGGCTTCTTTTCCAAATTAACTTTGGTCACTATGCCAAAGTGCCTGTCCTCTGGCAAACAGTTGGACATGTTGAGGTAGAAGCTCTCTGGCACAACTAACTTGTCCTCCTTCTCCTCGTCCTCCCTGCGGCTCAGCATCTCCTCCTCGGACCCCAGAGTCTGGACCTTGATGCTTGTGTGCCTCTGGCCACATTTGGGCTGGCTCATATTGACAAACTCGATGGCTGCCTGGTACTGACTCGGTACGGTGACAATCCAGCTTACGGTGGAGAAAGGCTTCATACCTTGAGGCCAGTTAGGGGTGGCCAGAAGTGCCGGAGCAGACTTCAGAGGGCTGACCCTGTAAATGATGCTCTCTAAAAAGGATAAAAACAATTTTACGTATCAGTATACTGCGTGTGAGTAATCACCACTGGTCTACAAATTTAAGAGACGTTACAGTTTGCGGTACCATAGTGCCCCCTTGTGAACACACTCTTACACTGTTATGCATCATAAATCTGTGATCTATTGTGCATTCTATTAGTTATTTTGTGCTAAAATTTTGTAGTACACTTTTTTAGTGTACACAATTTCTCTAAACCTGCATCATTTACCTGTTCTTCAGTTTGTGGTTTTCTACATTGCAAAAAAATATTTTCAACAAACCCCCAGAGGACAGGTATGAAATTGTTGCATTCAGCTGTGGGTTAGGAGACAGTGATGACAACATAGGAAGAACAGCCACTTCTATAGCAAATTTCCCTTATAATGATTATAAATATCAGTGAAAAATAGTGAGCTTAAAAGGAAGCCCTTGCTCTTATATTCTGAGGAACCAAAAAACATTATTTAGCCCTGATCTTTTCAGTAGTTGCATTTTTTTCTGCTATTAAACTCTATTTTAACTGCACCAGAAACACCACATCATACATTTGGACAGCTCATGGGAATAAAAAAAATGCATCAAACAACGTGGGTGAAGAAATACAATGTACATCATCAATAACTGTTTTTTTTAGGACATGTTTGTTCAAGGGTGGATTTTCCTTAGTAAACCTCACATAAGGACAAAATATCTATGCTGTACCTGAGATCTCTTCGCTGAAGGAGACATTAAGAAAGGGCCCTCTTGTTTTTGTGAAGTCTAGGCCCGTGGCTGTGACAGAGACGTTGGAGTGCACCTGGACTTTCCGGATGATTCCCTTAGAGCAGAAATCTCCGATGGAGGACCCATCGCCCTCGGCCACGTGCAAGGTGACAGAGTCGTTACACTCCTGGCCAGGTAGGGACTGTCGGAGAGTCTTGCCTGTAGCTGACATCAGATCGACTGTGCCATGCTCGGGGATGTTTAGGAGCCAGGTGAAACTGTGGAGCGGCATGGGAAGGCAGGAATCCAATTTGGGCACGGTGAGCAGAGTCCCACTCACAGAGCATGAGTTCATATTTTGGCACCCTATTATCAAAAGCCACACAAGGACATGAGAGGTTTTAATCACTTCACAGGCAATAGACAATGACATTTTCTAATGAAGAGCACATTCAGGCTTGATGGCCCGTACCAAAATGCCTCATGTTTCTGTAGCCAATGCATTTAAAGTGAAATGTGACTGATCTCATTATGGCTCTTTTCACGATCAAAAATAAAACATATTATTATTTGAGATGTTTCATTGTTACTCAGTGAAATAAAACACTTATGTTACCAAAATTCTTACCAATAACTTGACTGGCAGTCAGTTGCACATCTTCATTTGGGCAGTCGAGGAAGGAGAGGCTTGCTTTAGTTCCCATGGCAACGTCAATCTTCTGTTTAACGACAGACTCTACGCTCATCTCGCAGTAGGGATCAGAGCCCACCTTCTCTATCTGCAGGGCCATCCCTGGCTTTTTGGTTAGATCCACTGTGCACAGAACTGAGAATGAAACACAACACATAGAGGCAATACTTTAGTGATCAAATCAGGCATCTGTATTAGAAATACATCTCGACTCATGGTATGTAATATTTCATTTTTTCTTGATCTGCCTACCTGGATGGCCACTCCTCATCACAGATACTGTGAAGGCCAGGGCGAGCCCCTGCAGCGTCCTGTTGGTCTCACAGTTGTACAGTGACATGTTGAAGTTGCCCTGCCCGTGCTCCGGCTGACGGTCCATCAGGGTCAGCTGGGTCACCTTCTTATCCCCTTTCTCATACTTCACCATCACTTCCTTTTTGAGGCATTCTGGAGCCGTGCTTTCTCGAAAACGCACTGTGTAGTTGTGCATGCCGGGCACTATGAAGTCCCACATCATCTGCTGGTTGTCAGGGAAATCGCTGGGATAGTTGGCTGAGATGAAGTCTGTATCTGATACGCCTCTTGGCAGGTTAACCTTCACTATGGCCAGCTCTGCCAAGAGATGGAGACAATGATGCAAAGGAGGTCCTCTGTTAATGAGCTCATAAATGCAAAAGAACATGGTAATTCTCAGTTTGCTCATGTGGACTCATTTTCCTAGATACTCTCTCTGCAATGACTGAACAACACTTACTGTTTGTCTCAGGCCCAACACTGAGTTTGAAGTCTAAAGGTTCCAGCTTCACGTCCCCTGGCACCTGTAGTGCCATACGGCCCTTGTAGAGCACCTGAATGGTCGTCACAGTGCCACCTTTGCAGTAGGTGCCAATGTTTGCTGGCCCAGTGCGCAGATAGACCACAATGGTGTAGGTGTGCTCGTCTGGACAGATCTCCCCATTGGGGATTTGCCTCATTCCTGGTTCTGGAAAGTCCATTTGGAAGGCCCGAGTGGAGGGAACCTTCAGATCCCAGGAGAAGGTTCGGTTGAAGTCTGGGAACAGGAAGGACTCGGCCTGAACAATGTTACCGGTACAGGAGGTCTCTGTGCAGTCTGGACAAGATGGAGACAGAAAAACATATAAGCAACAGTGACTTAGTTTCAGGAGTTTTAAGTTTAAGTTTTGTGTCGGCTAGGCACCTAGTCAACTATATTATTAAGGCACGAAAACAAGTCAAAAGCATCATACCAATTTCTCTGTTGATGTACACACTGAAGAGGTCCTGAGGCTGAGGGCAGCTAAACTCCACTGAGGTGTTACGGGCATCTCTCAGGATAAGTTGTGTGGGGTTGCATTTTTGATTGGGCTCCTTGTCTACACACACACTGCAATCTGGCTCTGTTGTTGGCCTGCTGATGGTGACGATGGTATCAGGGTCAGGGGTCACGGACATCATTCTGCTCTCTAAGAAGTAAAGAAGAACAATAAGACAGTTATCAGTGGGTATTTCAGGAAGCAAGATTTCTCAGCCTGATGAGACTTCAAATGAAATTCTTAATGAGAGATCATTACGTGCAATTATGTTCCCTATAAGACCCTCTACGTCAATAATTCAATTTAAGTTAATCTAGCTGTCCAAGTTTATGATATGTTTCTGATGTAAAATAAAAAATGTTTTGTCTGATAATATTAATTGTTATTTTATAAACAGTCTTGGTTCTCTGGTAAGAAAAGAAATGTGAAAGAGTCTGGCCTTACTTCTTGGTGCTGCTTTGATGGTGAATGCAGTCGAGTCCAGTTCCCCTTCCTTTGGGACTTCTACAGTCATAGTGGTCTTTCCTAGCAGATCCAAGTGAGACACAGGTCCGCTCTTGCAGTAAGTCTTAGTTTTGACCACTCCTTCACTATTAGTTGTACTCAGCGAATACTGGTAGCCATCTTGACATTTGTCCTGTCCAGGAATCTCCTTCAGTCCATCACCAGGAAAGTCCAAACTTAACACTGTCTTTTCTGGTACACTCATGTCCCATATTAGGGTTCTTTTGAAGTCCTTGAAGAGGTCAGGCTGAACTGCTCCTGTTGCAGGGTTGCATGAGTTCTTGGTGCATTCTGGGTAAAGAAAAGTAGAAAAATCAGAGGTTTGCATATTATCAACATTGTAAACAATCAACATAAGTGAAGAACTTTACTCCAAAATTCTGCTTGCAATAGAAGGGAATAAAATTTTGGCATGCGGTCCAAGTGGATGACATTTACGCATGCAAATGATCACTTCCACTATCCTCACCTATTTTCTTCTTGATCTGCACACTGAACACATCCTGAGGCTGAAGGCAGCTGAACTCCAGTGTGGTTTTTTGGCTGTTAGACAGAGTCATTTCTGTAGGGTTGCAGGTGGGATCTGAACCATCAACAGTGCACACGTTGCATTCTGGTTCAGCGGGGTCTCTGGTGATTATCACAGTCGTTCCAGGTTCCGTAGTTATAACCATGGTTCGGCCCTCTGTGAAGTGAAAGCAACGTTATTAGTATGTACCAAATATGGGCTTTCTTGTTAAATAAGAGTTAGCATTAAATAGCGTCTCCTCACTCAGTGGCTTGGCTGAAGCTTGGAATAGGACAGGCAACACATCTGCTTTCGGTTCAACTTGCAGAGACACAGTGGCTTCATTAGGCAGGTCTAAATGGGTCAGAGAACCACCTCGACAGTACATTTGAGTTTGGACCTTGTTGTTCGGTTTTGGTTTGGCCACAGAGTACTGAAATCCATCAGAGCAGGATTTTGACTGCTCCATGAGTCCCTCTCCGAGGATATCTAAACCCACAACTGTCTTCTCTGGAGCCTTTATATCCCAGATGAAGGTTCTTGCGAACTCTGTCAGAAGGGAGGGTTGAACTTCTCCTGTTGTAGGGTTGCAGGAGTCCGTAGTGCATTCTGGATCACAAATAAAGAGAGGAGAGAACATCCAAACTGGTTTTACAAATCAAACTCTGAAAGACTGGATTTAATCAAAATCTGCAAATACACTGCATGTCTACAGTACTGTATAACTGAAAACTAAAACGACTTTACTGGAAATGAAATCATCAAAGTATCTCAGAACTCACCAATGCTCCTGGTAATCTTGACAGTGAAAGCCTGTTCAATCGGCTGTGAGCAGTTGAACAGCAGTGTAACCACTTCCTCAGGTTCCAAAGAAAGAGAGGCGTGGCAGGAGGTCTGGGTGTCATTCACACCACTGACTGTACACACAGCACACTGATCCACAGGCAGGTCAGTGGACACGGTCACCTTCGAGTCTTTGTCCGGTTGGACCGCCGTCCGTAAACAATCTGAGGAAAAAGATCAGCGTCAACAAATATGTGATCAATTTTAATCAACAATCTCAATATTTCTTTATTTTCTTCTACTGCTGAAGAAATCAATACATTGCGAAGACAGAAATGCATGGAAAGCAATGTCATTGGCAAGTATATCCTGTTTTGACTGCTGCTTTAAAATGAGAAAGAGAATGCTTAAATACAACCACCAAGCCCTACACGGAAGAACAATATTCCTTTTCATGAAAAGGTTCAGTTCATGTTGGTTATAATATTCAAATCAACAGAGCGGTGGAAGGAGTCAGAGGCCTGCACATCAGTTTGTCCAGAGCAGAGTCCAACTGTCAACTTTATAATAACTTGAGTTACCAATTCAACCACTCAGCGGTTTTCATGGTATTAATCTAGCAACAGAACACATACACCAGTGGTATTGTTTGCCACTGACTCTTAAGCAAACAGAGTTGTGCCAGGCACACCTGTCGCTGCGTACTCTTGTGGCAGACTGAAGCAAATTTATTGTATTCCAGTTATCATGAGTCATCTAAGCGCTGAGTAGGTAGAGGCAATCTCAAGGTGAGCAGGTCTCCTGTTGTTAAAAACATGACAGGCTGCTGTCTAAGTGATATTTGACCCTCCTGTGGTGACGGCCCCCGCACTTCTCCATTTGAGTAACAGTACACATGTAGGCTTATCCTTTTACAAATCTTAGATGAGCCCATTGTCACTGTTTCCTTTGTAATTTTATGCAGCAGTAGTGCCAGGGCGTGATTTTGGTCTTGCTTCCACATCTGTCCCTGTTTTGGGAAAAGTATCTGCAAAGTTGTTCTTTTCTCTTTTAAGACTTTATCATACTAACAATGCCATTTCTAACAATTACGAATGCACTTCTATATTTTTTAAAAGGGTAATGTGGGTAAATTACTGTTACTTCAATTCACAATGACCCTAGCATGTACTGTCAATATTCCTGTTACACTAATGTTGTAAAAAAGCATATTCAGAAATATGTGTGAGGTAAGCTGCCCTGGGGGTTTCATGCACAAGAAAAAGCAGGCAAATCTTTACCCTACCGAAACTTGCAAGGACTTGAAACCGACACAGAACAATATAATTGCATTTACATAGAATAAGGGGTGAAAGGCTGTCAAAAGCCTTCCTATAGGCCTTTTTGTGACAGTGAACAATGGGTGTGGCAGGAGTGTCATCAGTCGTAGAGTGGTGAAACTTTGCAGTGGTAAAGATACTGTTTACAGTGTTAATTTACTCAAATACTGGAAGGAATAACATAACTTGTTGTTAATGACTTCTCCAAAAGCAGTGAAGTCGATGGGGAAGGAAAGCACAGTTCAAATCTACTGAAAATCTGCCTTTGCTTGATGAAATGCCCTCCAGATTCATAGTACAACAGATTGCTGGTCAATCATTAATGAAGCCATGATGATTTCATGACTCTAACAGCACCATAAATGTCTGGTAAGGCTTTGAAAATGGAGGAATGGAAGTCAGGGCAGCAAGTTATTCAACATGTGCTTGAGCCCTTCCTTCATTTCATCATATGTCAAGTCAGCCACTCATCTATCATATGGTCAATACGTCACGTTTATCTTTGATGGTTTGGCCTAATTTTAATTTATCAAAATTAGAAGCATTTCACTTCCTGACCTTTAGCGGGACTGATTTACACATTACTCACGTAAACGATGCAAAAATGATTAAAATAATGGTGGTCTATATCCTATGACAATTTATGGTGATATTTTGATTCTTTTTTCCCCACAACTGTGCTCAAAAACAATACAGTAAGAAGATTATGATGCAAACCAGACTGCTGGCTACAAAACTACATGTTGAAAACTACATGTTGCTCACTGACAAAGAGGTTATTTTCTCACCTGACAAGCCGAAGAGCGACAAAAACAAAACTCCCAGGAGCGTCGCGGTGCAGGTGGCACAGAGCTGCATGTTCACTACTAAAGTTGGAGCAAAAAAAATAACAGGTTAAATACAAAACATGAAAAAATAGGGCCCGTTCTTTTTTTCAAATCCGCATTTTTACTGCTGTATCGAGCGGTAAAGCAACTGCGATGTCGTTGACAGCAACTTCCTGATCGATATTGCGTTACCTGTGCGCGGCGGAGGGCGTGGACCTCAGGTAGGTTACGGTTACCTGTCTAAACTTGACGGGTGAGGATCGGGCCCTGCCGTTGTACCCTTGAGCCGAAACGCAAAACTAGAGCTGGTAAATACACTAATGGGATTGGGGGGCCTTATGTGACTTCCCTCGTTGGCACAAAGGATGCCCTATTTATAAACATTCAAACATGCCAAGGATGACTGGCATCGTGCTCTGAATCCCCAAAATGAGGCAAAGGAAGGGCGTGGATGTGGTGAGCTAATTCTCTGTGTATAGGCTGCATTAATGGTTGGTAGATTGAATATTGTTTTATTTTTTTTATGGAAAACAAAAATATGATACGCCGCCTCCTCAAACTCTGATCACCTTCTCTCCCCTGTGAAAATGAGCGGAAGTAATCCTTGTAAATCCCTGCAGGAATGCTTTAGGGATAATACAGTTAAAAAAACACCAGCCAGAGCATTTAGGTCATTTCTGAGTGCCACAGACACCTGTATTACACAATTTATGGAGTCAGGTTAACAGGGAAAGTATGTTTTTTTCTTCATAGACCAGTGAGACTTGTTTGGTCAGATGCATTTTTAAAAAAAAATATCATCAAAATGTGACTAGTTGTGTATCCCTGATGTCTGATAGCAGGCCTGTAGTGTGAGTAATACTCCCGGTGGTGCTGAGGCTTCCTCCTGCCTACACATGCCTTCTGACACAGGCATTCCTGAACACACACTCAGTCCCTGAGGGCAAGACCATTGAGCCATACACACACACACAAACACACACACATGCACACGTTTGTATTACTATAACCTACTTAAGAGGACCTTTATTGACTGTGTTCATCCCCTAACCCCTACCTTGAACATCAGCCCACTAAAAACATAATCTTAAATATATGCTAAACCCTACCAAAAAAAATCCTAAAGTAGTCTTAATTTTTACCAAAACTTAATCCAAACTGTAGGCCTTATGTTAATTCAAAACCCAAGAACTAACCCTAAAAAAGCCACTTGAACAAGTGAGAACTAACAAAATTTTGTGTAAATACTTAAGAATGTACTCTCTCTCTCTCTCTCTGTCTGTCTCTGTCTCTCTCTCCCTCCTTCTCACACACACACCACACAAGCACTAACACATGCGACACTCAAGTTTTTTGTTAAACCAGTCTGACAGCATTTGGCCGCATGTTCAGTGCTGCAGTGTCTCCTAACAAGGGACCCCAGTGAAGTATCACCAGCTGTCTGGATCTCCTCCCCTCACATTACTCTGCAGAACGGGGCGGAGTGACAAGGCTGTCTCTCTCTCTCTCTCTCTCTCTCTCTTTCTCTCTCCTCCCATGCAACCCCAGCATGCTCCTCTCTTTCTCCCTGCTCAGTTTCATAGATGTTTTTTCTGTTCCACAGCCTGTTAGTAGAGCTATTAGAGATAGAAAATCACCTTTAATCTAATCACCTAATCTAACTCTAAGCTGTCTGTATTTGTAAAAATTTGGAGACAATGTAGGTTGGTTTGGGCCAAATAGTATTTGGCAACACTAGACTGTAAAACGATTGCCAAAAGGTTAAGTCAATTAGACGAAAGGATTTGGGTCAATTCTTCTCCCTCCTATTTTTTCTTCTTTTTATCCTTCTCTTCTTTTTCATCTTCCTCTTCATTATAGTTGTACTAGTATTGACCACCGTTCAATTAGAGCAAGCCAGATCATATTGTGTTTGTCTATACTGATTTCATTAGGAATTTAGATTTGTACACGATCAGCATTGTTCTGATGCAGTAAGCTCCGCCCACTCTGCAACTAAACAGTTTAAAACAAATAGCAGGAACTATCTCAAATGGCTATTTGGTTCAGTTTGATTCTAGGTCATTGATTGTCATAAAACTGAAGGTCTAAACAGTCCACATGAGGGCAGCAGTGCTCAACTTGTGAACAGCAGGATCTTGCACCGCACACACAGCTCTGGTAGTGTAATGAACAGCAAGAAATGTTTCTGGGCTCAAACTCAAATCCTCTCCCAGGCAGGAGTCTTCTGAGCATATGATTACTAACACAAGCTGAGCTGTCATCTCTGCCTCTAGAACCAAATTAAAAACTTTAATCTAGCAGGTGAACTGGTTTCAAAGGCCTCATTCATATTCTGAGATAATTTAGCAGAAGACAGGCATTGGTGCATGACTTCCATTTATTCATTTATGTAATTAGATTGTGAGAGGGTTACTTTTTGCTCATGAGAAAAAAAAAAGTTGAGTCCTCATCCATGATTTTTGACTGTTTCTCTCTCTCTAAATCATTAACAAGCTTCCAGGGTGCGTTTGGTTTGACTTTTTTCTCCTAAAGAACTGATATAATATTGGCTGCATTAACATACCTGAGCACCAGCTGTTGCCAGTTTATTGGACAGGTGATGACCCGCCTTAACAAACAAGACTAGAGGAGAGTCTGTAAAGGCTGAGGTTGGGTTTCTCATATCTCAGTGTAAGATAGCCAACCTAGTTCTAGCCAGTTTATGAGCAATTAGGTATGAATCATTGTCTGCCATGCAGATCAGACATCCTGCCCAACGGCTTTCCATAGTCTGCAACACTCAAACTTAAGAGCTTCTAAGCCTTTTCAACCTTGGTTTCATATTGAGTAGATTTATGCTCACTGCGTTAACTAGTCCTCCACTCTCAGCAAAAGGATTCCCAACCAAGCTTAAAAACATTTATTTAGCATCACTCATATGCACTGTCATTATCATCTCCCAATATCACTGGTAGATGGCATTAGCTTCATGGGCTTGCTCCTAGCTTGTGGGTGTGGCCCATATTGAACAACAATGCCTGTTCAAACTAATTTGGCAGATAGCAATTCTAAATTAAGTCACTATTTGATTGAATAGTCCTCATTTTTAATGTTTGAATATCATTGTGCAGTAATGTAACAGTTCAGATGAGCTCAATTCTAGTTTGTTAATATTTCAGTGGCAATCCTAGTTTGTTTCACTAAGATTAGCTAGCTAGATTGGTATTCTTTCAGCTGTCATTGTTTTCTCGCCAGGGAAGTGTCATTGTAACTACATTTGCATATTTGTAACTAATATTGAAAATTTTAAATTAAGCTGGTGTTAAGGGGAGCAACTAAATAACCTAACGTTACATAAACCGCGATAACAGCAACAGATTTCAGAAGATAAGCTAACAAAGCAGACAACAAACGTTAGTGAAATGTTCAAACAACCGTCATGTTAACATTAAATAAGCTGTCTGTTTAGCTTGACAACAGCAACTGCAATGTAAACAAACTTTGAATAGCTCACGTTTGTTTGTTGACAGGGCTCAGCTGTTTGACAAAATTAAAAAACTACGAGCCTTGCATGAAGTCATGAAGCATAATCTTCTCAAGCATCTAGCACACCATCTTCTGTTTTCTTGCTTTGTCCATTTTATTGATTAGCTACGTTGTCGGGTATGTATCAGTCAGCTGAGATGATACCATATCGACAATCGTTTGACATCATCACCCGGAACATTATCAGCGTTTTGATTGGCTGTTACATTAAAGTAGTTTCACAAAGTTGGGAGTTTTGCAGCTGTTGCCGCTGGGTTAGTTTCAAGTGTAAAACCAGCCCAAAAAACTGAGGTCTTGGGGGTCTTTCCACCCCATAAAAACAGGTTCAGACAAATTCATCAGAAAGGAAATTTGAAATAGTAGTTGACTGTCCCTGTAATATACGAATAGGCCCCAAATGGTGTCCCATCTAGTTTGTAAGAGACACCAGTTGGTCTTGTCTGTCTCCGCTCACTCAGCCAGACACCTTGGAGGAGTCAGGGCGGCTGAAGGCTCACAACCCCGGGAAAGACCACAAGCACCGCATGCAACACACATAAACCCAGACAGCAGCTCCGCTTACAGCTGTCTGCCCCACACATAAAATTAGACCCTCAGACAGTCGTACTGTAGGCTCCAGAAGTCAGACCTAACAGGGAAAAGTGGAAGATGGACACCAATTCTAGGGCTAATCTTTACTTTGGTAAGGTGGAAAAAATATATATCTTTGTTCTGGCACTGTTTAAGTCCAAGATAGATCATTATACAGTGATCGGTTTTGTGAGAAACTGGTCAATTGTACCACTGAAAACAGATCCAACACATGCACAGTGTTTGTTTAGGTGAATATAACCTTGTGTTGTGTATTGTACTGTCTGTGTGGTGTGTTTTCAGGAAGCTGTGTAAGATGCAGGAAAGCAGTGTGCTGTGCCGAGAGAGCCTGCCAGGCCATGGGGAACCTGTTCCATGACGCTTGTTTCACCTGCTGTATTTGCAGTGAGTAGTGAGGGATTTTTAAGCAAGATGTAGCTAATTTAGCAAAACCTTATGGATGAAAAAAATTATATGTTATCTAAGGGCATGATTTAGGATGCATTTCCCCATATTTTTTTCATGTTTAGGTAAAAAGCTGAGTGGCAAGCCATTTTACACAATGTCAGGAAACATCTTTTGTGAAGATGACTTTTTGGTAAGTATATATACCACAATCACAGCTATAGTGGGTTATTGTAAGATACAGACACAGGTAAATGTCTATTATATCCTGTTAAAAAAACAGCAATAGACACAATTAGTTCCCTTAAATATTATTTGATGGATGAATTCTTTCTGTCATCCAGTATTCAGGAGTTCATCCATCCCCAGAAGTCTGTCATGCCTGTGGAAATTTAATCATGGACATGGTGAGTGTAAGTGGTGTTTGTAAGCGTGCATGCATGTGTGCCTTCATTTATATTTGGTGTGTGATGTTATTGGTGTCATGTGTGCTGCCAGGTCCTGCAGGCTCTGGGGAAGTCCTACCACCCAGCCTGCTTTCACTGTGTCATCTGCAGGGAGAACCTGGAGGGCCTGCCGTTCACCGTCGATACAGACAATAAGGTTTACTGTGTCAGGGACTACCACAAGTGAGTTTCTTGGACTTGTTTGACACCAACGCAGTGCCCTTTTAAGCCCGTTCAAACACACGACTGAAACTATGTGAAACCACACCCTGCTGCACAGGCAACACACCGAGACTAGTCACACCCAGAGTGATTTTATTGTTGAGTTTCTTTGATGTTTTATTGAGACTTTGTGGTGTTTTCAGGGTGCAGGGCCCCAGGTGTGCTGCTTGCAGAATGCCCATTTTGCCATCTGAGGTGAGCTTTAATTCGTTTAAAAATGAAACCAGGAGCAGGAACAGGATTCTTCATATTTTGTTGCATGTGCAGTATTTTTCATATCTCTTGCAAAACTGACTGTCGTGTTTATTGAACATGATAAAGAGATTTTCTAGGAAAGGATCGTAACACTTTCACTTCACTATTTCAGGGGTCTACAGAGTCCATTCGAGTGGTATCATTTGACAGAAATTACCATGTGGAGTGTTATGACAGTGTAGTGAACCTCACTTGAAACCAGGAGCAGGAACAGGATTCATCTCTGCATATTTTGTGCTGTGCTTGTTTTATACATGCAAAAGAAACTGTGATTTTTTTAAACTGATGAAACTGCAATATTTTGTGCAATTTCTTGTTTGCAATAAAATCAAGTAGGTCTAGGTCAAAGAATCATGCATTCCTGTGTTCATCACTTTTTAGTGGCCCAAATGACTAATAGTGAAACTCGTGGGTGAATCATATGTCCAATGAGATGATACTTGATGCAAAATGATAAATAAATGATGAAACACTTACCCTAAGAGCTACAGATTAACAGGGTGGCTTTATGGTATTTAAACTGGTGGTTTTCTAATTTGTATTGTATACTATATCTCAGCCTCTTCAATGTGTTCAAACCAAGTATCTCCCATTATATATCAGTCTTGCCCCAAAGGCCTCCATCCAAGAGGATTATGGGTGTCTGTTTATACTATGTGTCTTATACATTTCTCCATTGAATTAATTTGCAACTTTTGAAATAATTGTAATCATGAAATTTATCTTTCATTTATTGCTGAGTACCCTCTAGGATAATTTTTTGTAACCCAGGAGGCCCCTTGGTAGCCTTTAGTGTCCCCAAAGGTTTTCGTGTCAAGGACCCCCCAAATAGATGTGCATTAGATCCACTTTGTCCATTTGATAATATGAAAATGTGTGACTTGACCTAATAACTCCCTATACTTGGGGCCTCTGAGGGGCCCCTGGTGGTACAAATATTTGTGCTCACTGTACCACACAGTGTAAGTTTGCAGCGACACCGCGTGTTCATTTTCGGTACAGCAACCAATTCCACTCCCGGAAGAAACTTTTTGGAAGTTACCAAATGAAGTAAAACACTGACTGAAATGGCGTCAGTCACTGTACGTGGCTCGGTTCTCTGCACCTTGACTCTGCTAAACGTTGCATTTGTTTTCATAACCGGTGCAGACTTCATCCGCTTCGTTTCGTTTCGAGCCATTTACCACAACATCACGGGGGACACGACCCTGTGCCAAGGTAAGCGTCCTAACTTTACTGGCAGTTAACTTTACTGCAGTGGAGGTGAGCTGTCGGGAGATTGAGCTTGTAATTACAATGTTACAAATTCTTAACAGTATCCCATACTTATGCGTCGAATAAACATGTTAACGTGAAAACAACCAGTGTTTATTAGGAGGGAAACTGCTGTTGTTGCTGTACGGCTGTTGCTATTAAAAGATTGGAGAACCATTCTACGCGTCGCGCGACAGGATTCCAAATAGTGAGACGTTCTCGTTTTCAGGTCACGGTCGGTAAGTTGATGTCGCGAGAAGAATGGTGGTGCATTCACTGCCCGGCTAGCTCAGTCGGTAGAGCATGAGACTCTTAATCTCAGGGTCGTGGGTTCGAGCCCCACGTTGGGCGATTCGTTTTTCGGTGTGGAAACAGGGGGTGTTGAATAGTTACTCTACAAGATAACCTGTGGATGACGTGATACGAATACAGAGCATATGCCAATACGTGTATAATGGATGTAGGCTGTATTACAGTATTACAGTATCAGTCTATCAATATAAACCTCATAGCTGACCCAAATGAAACATGACCATAGCACCACTGAAAGCACATTTATTTATACATTCAAATGTGTTTATAGCAGTAATATTCTTAATGCTGAGGCTAAACTATACACATGTTCCTATGGGGATATTTAAACACCAAATGCAACGGATAATCAAGAAATATTAAGCGACCGCCCTCCTCTTGTTCACACTTGAACTTCTCTGCCCACAGACTCCATACCATGGTCAGTGGCTCTGCAGGACAGCTCTGTGCTCAGATGTATAGGTGTGGATCTGGGGCTGCTGACTCTCTTCATGGTGCAGCACAGTCTGCTGGCCTGGCCGCCCGTTAAAGAGGCCTGCAAGTCTGTGCTGGGAGTCCTGAACAGGACAGCATACTGCTTCACCACTGCGCTGGCACTCCAGGTACAGCAAAACACACACACACACAAAAGTATGTAATATACTGACCTTATTGCAAGTATGGCTGGTGAGTAATTAATTTCAATTACAATATAATATCAAACCACCGTGTTCTCATTAGCCACTGATTTTATTCTTAGATCTTGATGCGTTACTGGCAGCCTGTGACCGGCGCCCCCTGTCTGTGGTCAGTGCGTCATGCACCATGGAGCATCTGGTTCCCTCTGCTCTGCTTCTCACTTCACTTCCTGTGCTGGGCAATCATCTGCAGCATCGTCATGATCTTTGATTATCCAGAACTACTGGGCATCAAGCAGGTAGGTCAAAAGGCAGATATCATTGATAAACCTACCTTGAGTCATTGGCTGTGATAGAACAATGCTTTTAATTTTCACAGGTTCGCATAAAAGCACACAAGATGTACCACCGTGTAAATGGTCTTCTGAGTTTCTCACTATCACTTTATAGAGTATTTCCTCAAATAATACTGAATATTTTCACATTCATTCACATACATTTTTAGTATGGGTGGCAGGAGTCAGAATCAAATGCTAATCTAACGCTGACAGTGTTTGGGTCATATTCAACTCACTGAGCCACAGGATCGTGTTTATCTGACATATAAACACCTCAACCTGACTGGAAAAAACTCACTGACCCCAGATGGAAACTTCAGTCGGGTCAGGATTATTGTTTATGATTGTTTATCCCCATTAGTTTCTGCAAAACGGTTGCTAATCTTCCTGAGGTCCATGATTTAAATTCTCACAAACATAGAACATACAAATACCAGACGATCACGCACAAATGCTTAATACAGTAAAACAAGAAAAAAAAATACAGTTAATTCACAACCTTCACATTATGAAGATGCAAAGCAGACTATTTATGTTAGTGGGACTGGTGTGAGACGAGTGGATACTTTGGTCATTCAGTAGGAGGGAGATGGACACCTCAAGGTTACTATAACTGCACAATTATATGCAGGATTTCTGAATCCCTTACTGTTTTGAAATTCTCCATTTTCTTGCACGATTGCTATGCATCAGGATTAATTTCCCTATTTTATATGATGCCAAAAACAGAATTTAACATTTTATAATAATCAAATTATGTGTAACAGAGACTATGCAGACTGTGACTGTGCTTCTGAACATCCTGAAAATATTATGTAAATATATAAACTCGTCATTGGAACTGCATTGGAATGCATTACTAATCCTCATTTTTCTCCCTCTCTCATCTTCTATCTCTTTTTTTCCTTCCTCCTTTCTCCTCTGTTGACCTTTGCACCCTCCCTCTCATCCTCCCTTTTCTTGTGTCCCAGGTATATTATGACTGCCTCGGTTTGGGTGACCCGCTGTCACACAAGTCTCCCCAGGCCCAGCGTCTCCTCTCCCACCTGCGTCACCCGGTCTGTCTGGAGCTGGCGGTCGTGCTGTGGCTCCTCCCAGCCCTGTCCCTGGACCGGCTCCTGCTGGCAGGGACTCTGTCAGCCTACCTGGCCCTGGCACACTCACTAGATAAACAGGATTTAGCCTACCTCTGTGTCCAGCTTAACAGCAAGATGCAGCTCTTTGCCGAGCCACACAGCGGCTGCGCCACTGCCCACCAGGACAATAACAACCACAAAACGAAGTGAATGGCAGTTATTCTACTGGCATGATGTGGAGCTGATTGCTGCCTTTGGTTCAACTTGCACACTCCGTAATATTAACCAGAAACATCATGCAAGATATAGCAAAACTGACCATTAATCAGCATCCAAGAGAATCCCTACGGTGACCGTCTGTGCGCCAGTCACATCTAATCTACTGTGCTGAATAAGAACAAACCTGGTCTGGCCAATTGTGCTAATGGAAAATGACCACACTTGAACTCAAAGCTTTGCAACTTTACACTGTATTTTTTTAAGTCTAGTCACTTTGTGCTTTTAGAAATATTCAGGTATTTTTTCTACTCGCCCAACTACCCAGAATGTTTTTGTTTTTCATAGAGTATATTTTTATAGGCTAATGGTGTATGACGACCAACATTCCATGTGCCAACTGCAGTTACACTGTATTTTTCTGCACACTGACTTCAAGTTTGAATGTCCACAGTAAAGAATGTAGTATTGAGATTTCACACTGGCAAATCCAAGAAAATCTAGCATTGCTTTCCAGTGCTTTGAGCTGTCATGAACACATCTACTGATATTTGTTAATGCATACGTTTTATTTCTGCATTTGCTGCAGACAAACCTACAGCAATATCGGACTTGTGTCAAAATTGAGTTGCTTTTTTTAAGTATTTAAGCGGTATGTCCAGTATTTTCTGAAGTGTATTTTGTTAATCCTGGAGTTTTAAGATACTGTAATCTTTAATTTTATTTGTATGGCAGGCTAATATTTTTTCCTTATAATTGCATATACATTAACAGTAATGTCTAGTCAGTGCAGTGTTACATATTTGTAGGAGAATATTGAATAAAGGCAGTAGACTGTAGCTGTAAGTGTGTGGCATGTTCATTTGACTTATTTCACAGTGACACAGTGACAAATTAACTTCTGGTTTTATACTTACTCATTTAATTAATTGGTTTTGAATTATAGACCTAGTTCTTTACTGTAATCTGGTGTGATTTAGTTTATTGGTAACTTGTTTTCCTCCACTGTCTGTGTCAAGACAGTGGAAAGTGGCAGACTCTTTGCAGAAGTGTAGGTCACTTGGTTTGTGTCCAGGGCTGCAAGTGAAACGCAATTGGTGGGAAGTTGTTCATGCTCTTGCTACCTCAGGTAACTCTTGCAGCTTTCTGCTCTCTACACCGCCGTTCAGCAGGTCTGCCCCCCCTCCTCCCCTCTTCCAATTAGCACTGCGGGCGGAGGGATGAGATGAGGGGGGTTGCTGTCGGGGCAGACGGGTATGTTCTTTAAACGCCTTTTCTTAGGTCCCACAATATGGTGTGTGCTACTAAACTCTCCTGACGGAATTTAATGTAATTATCGGATTACAGCGCTGCCGCTCCGAAGCTGGAAATATTTACGTGCCGATGGACGCGCTTTCAGGCTCCCTTTCACCGTTAGGTTGATGTGATTTGACTCGGTAATGTAAACATTTGAAACTCCTTTTGACAACAGATTAATCTATTGGTTATTGGCAAAGGGGATTTTCGGTTCTAGTGGGGAGTGGAGCGCATTACGCACAGTCAGGCTGAAACGCAGTCGCTCCTTACCGAAGTGGAGATGCCAACTGTAAAGCCGAGACGGATTTGAAAATATCTTTTAAATAACTGGGATTTTGGTGAGTTTTTGTTTTTGTATATTAGAAACATCTTAGAGAAGGCAGCTAATGATGTCACGTGCAAATATTTGAAGTTTTGTGCCCCATTAATACATGTTTGGCTCAGTGCAATTATGCGTGCAATTTAGTGTTATTAATGATGTAGAACCAGGCTGTATTTGTTATGCACTGGTTTCCATTATGCTGTTTAATGTTAATGGACATTTCAATGGCACATTAATATGTTACACCTGTTGAATTTGTAGTAATTTAAGTAAAACTTTATGAAAGAATTTTAACTATTAAACAGTTTAATATGGTTGATATTTGTAGTTTATATGAAATTTTCATATCATGCATGCTTGTAAGAGTGAATAATTTCATTTCATTATTTCATTTTTTGCAGACAAATCCCAGAGAGGGTCCAGAGAGGAACGGCTCACGACTTGTCCCAAAGAACTGCGTCTTTCTCTGTTATGTCCGTCTCCTCTTTGCCAGAATGGAAACAACTCCTACTGGAGAGAAAGAGGAAAGAAGAGGAGGAGCGAGAGAGGAGAGAAAAAGAAGAGGAGGAGAAACTCGCCAGCATGCCTGCATGGAAGCGAGGGATCATCGAGCGGAGGAGAGCAAAGCAGGAGGGTTTGGGTGACAGAGAGAGGGAAAGAGAGGGATTCCTTGTGCCAGTGGATATCAGATCCCCCTCGGATGGTCTGAGCGACACAGACAGCTCTGTGACGGTCAATTTGGGAAGTGACCCATCACTCAGTCCAGATCCAGGGCAATGGCTGGATGCAGATACCAAACCTCTTAGTCAGGTCTCCGTGGAAACCATAGTCCCCGTCCATGAAAACCCATTCATTCGCACCCAGAGTGGATGGAGGAGAGTTAAGGATACTGAAAAGGCAGCAGAGGTGGGCTATCAAGAGAGAGGGAGTGATCAGGAAGCTGAGTTAGGAAAAGACAAGGAGAGGGAGAAAGACAAACCTAGCCCCAGAGGCCATGATGGAGAGTCGGGAAGAGGGATAGAACTGAAAGTAGAGAGGTTGAGAGACAGGAGTGAGGGAGGGGAAGGAGAGAGAAAAAGGGATAAATGTGAAGGAAAGGAAAGAGAAAGCAACAGGGACTGGAGTGAGGGCAGAGATAGAGAAAGAAGCTGGGAGTCGGTTAAGGATGCTGTGAAAGACAGGGAGAGAGATTCCCTGAAAGTGAGGAAACAAGAAGAGAAGAGGGAGGAGAAAGATGTGGACACGCCTTGCGCTCTGTTTGCTCCCCTCGTCTCTAGTCTTCGGACCATTCGGGCTGACAATATTATCATCATTGAGCAGGAGAGGAAAGGGAGCGATGAGAGGAGGGGGAGATGGAGTGAGACAGAGAGAGAGAGCCCCGAGGAGGACCATCAGGAAAAGAGAGCGATGAAGATGGACCTGAGCGAGATATTGGCTGGAGGAGGGAGCGTCACCGAGATCCGAGCTTCTGAAGTTCTGATTATAAAACCTTCAGTAAGCCCTGAGGAGAGGAGCACAGGAGGAGGAGGAGGAGGCAAATGGTCGGGCAGAGATGACGGAGAGAAGGAGAGAGGCACGATGTGCAACATGGATGGAAGACGGGATAGCATGGGGAGGGAGCACAGAACAGACACGACCTGGCTGAGAGAAAAGGAGAGAGAGACTGTCAAAGAGAAAGAGAGACCGTGGGGCCACGCAACGGTCATTAAAGAAGACAGGAAAGACAGCTCTGATGATGGCGTCTTTGCAGAGAGAGGAGGGAGGGTTAGCCAGCTGCTGAGCAAATTCGGTGAACACCCTAAGCCCCCATCACGGTCCAAAAGCTCGGACAATTTCCTCAAACCTGCCAAGGTAAAATATTCAGAAGGTCAAGAAGACCAGCAGCCTGAGGAAAAGAAGGCAGACGGGAAGAACGTTCTGCTCAGGGGTGTGCCCAAACGCTCTTTCAGCTTCTCCGACCGAGTCCTTTGTGCCAAGGAGAACGGTGTGGTTGAAGAGGGACACCTGGAGAGGAAAATGTTTCAGAGGGCATATTCAGAGAAGAGGGTAGCCGTGGCAGAAGGGGAGGAAACTAAAATCAAACTGGGGCGTGCTCGGCTGTTGGAGAAAGGCCGGTTAGGAAAACGCAAAGATGGACACGACAGCCAGGTGGAGGTACACGCTGAGAAAGAGCTCGTGCAGAGAAGCAACACGAGAACCGAGACAGAAAGTTGTTCCTCTGCTAGAGCTGCTGAGAAAGAAGAGCCTGTTGACAAGAGGGCCGTGGAGATGGCAGGTGACGCGGATGGAGACGAGGGCTTCACGGTGGCGTCTGTCAAGAACACAGAGGGGATCTGTTTTGCGAGGAGAGTTCCTATCAGGCCGGACGGGAGGGCAAGAGCAACGGAGAGTCAGGTGAAGCAATTCGCAGAGGACAACAAGAGAGCTTTGGAGAAGGAGCGGAGTTCAGAGAAAGGGCGGGAGGGAGCGAGACAGGCTGAGCCACAGATAAGCGAAAAAATAGGGTCTGACTTTCGGAGAGGGGAGGGAACAGAAGGGAAAATCCCAGCTGATACCGTGCAGCAGAATTATGTTATTACTGCCAAGGTAGATCTGGTCAATCCATCTCACAGTGCTGAGAGTCACTACAGACATGCATCAGCTTTCACAGAGTGCTCAAATCTGCTCTGTACGATGGCTGAACCCCACAAAGGGACAGAGTGGAGTGGTACAGGGCCACAGGGACCCTATCTAACCCAATCAGTATTGTCCCATCACACAGAGGAGCTTATCAGTAAAATAGAGAAAATAGGAGAAACAACTGTTTATAGCAGCGAGAGAGGAGAGAGGGCTTACAGGGGTGCTTATGAAATGAACAAAGACGCACATGATGCACATATTTATAGCGATGCCCGCGCAGAGAACCTTGTTATCCCCAAATCCCCAAAAAGGACTGCACCCATGGGGATCCCCCCGGGTCCCCTGGAGATTCAGATCCCCAGGACGGTGTTCTACGTTGCAGAAGACATGATGGTGGAGAGAAAAAGGCTCGGCAGTCAAAACGACGAGGGGCAAGAGCATGAAGCAGGGCGAGGGGTCGAGAGGCGGGACAGCTGGAGAGTCGGCAAGCCCCTGAGCCGGGTCGAGTCCCTGCGAGAGAGGATCAGGCAAAGAGAGATGGAGAGGATGAGGAATAAGCAGAGGGGGGCAGAGGATGGAGACGGAGATGTGAGTCACGGCACAGAAGTCGGTCAGAGAGTAGGGGACAGATATGAGGAGAGGGGAACTGAAATAGAGAGGGAGTGGGAGGCTGCAGCTCATATGAGGAAGAGGCTGGTCGAGGCAGACGGAGGACAGGAAGGCCCAACAGCACAGACATCCGTGACTGCATTTGACGTCACGCAGGAAGCCGGTGTGTTGAAAACCAGCCCTCAACTTCCTGCTTCTCTGCCACTCTCGCAAGCCGCCAGAGGAGAGGAAGTAGCGAGCGAGCACACCAATGTTGTCTCCGACGTTATCTCTGACAGCTCCCAAATATCCGAGGATGAAGATGACCCGCTGAGGCATGTCGTGGAGCAGCTGAGGCGCCACAGGGGTTTGCAGAGAGAAGACGAGAGCCGAGGAGAAGTAAGGGAGGAGGAAGAAGAAGAGGAAATCTCAGAGAGCGAGGACCAGACGTCCCCTCTCTCCCCCTCTCCGCCTCATCCCAACTCTCTCGCCGCCATGAGCCGGATCTACAACTTGAAAACGGTCGGTTCCAGGACGGGCTTGTGCGTGAGGGAGAGGGCAGTGGACATCCCGTCAGTGCGCCTCGTGAAGGTGAAGCCCCACATATCCCACACGCAGCAGGAGGCTTGTCATCAGGAGACAGCTGACGTGAGGCAGCTGTGGGGTGGAGGGAAACTCGGGGACGGCAAGGCAAAGTCGGACGAAGATTTGTCAGGGGTCCAGGCGATACAGCGGCAGATAGAGCAGTTTCAGTTGAAGGAGCAGGAAGCTGTAAAGCCGTCACATGATGGCTGCACACCACCAAACACTCCTCAGACGGACCGTGTGACAAAAGGGCAGCAAAGCTCCAGAGGGGGGCTG
>OMLF01048324.1:0-10212 GCA_900302615.1 Holocentrus rufus | reverse complement strand
AATGCTGCAGGTTTTACCCCTAGTACACTGTGTGTGTGTGTGTGTGTGTGTGTGTGTGTGTGTGTGTGTGTGTGGACGCGCTCTCACCCTTGTCAGTGTGTCCTTAATGACAGGAACAGGCAGGTGAGGCAGAGACGTCTGGTAGCTGTACAGCAGAGGTTTCCTGCCCGACAGCAACCTCAACAGAGTCTGAGAGAGAGAGAGCTTGGAGTAAACCCACTGTCTGAGAACATAGGGAAGAATTCATGATGAGGTGGTCTTCTATCAAAACCAAATAAACCATATATGATATATGACATATATGATAAACCAACAATAACGTTTTTTCGGGAGTGGCATGCCGTAGTGTTTATATCAGTTGCCAAGTAGCAATGTTAGCCTACAACAGGCAGGCAGCTAGCTAGGAGAAACACTCGCTTGTTGCCTGATTGGAGGAAAGTGTCTTTCCCTGTCTGCAGTGGTTAAAGCCCAGTAGTACAGCTAACAGAGGTTAATGGTCGTAACGTCTTTTTGACACTGGGTGTCTCCAGTCAGCTACTGAACTGACTTCTTTCTGTAGATGTAGCTAGTTTGCTAACATTAGCCTACAACGCACAGCAGCAAAGCTTCATGAGGCGCATTAATTTGGAACGAACAGGTACAGTGATGAGGTCAGAGTGTGACAACTATCTTGGTAATGGTCTTCTATTCAAAAAGCCGACCGCAGAATCCATTAATTGACCAATCAGAATCCAATATTCAATAGAGCCGTGTAATAATAAGTAGTCTAATCATAAGTCAATTCATTAGAATGTGCCTTAATCTTAAAAGTGTGAGGATATTTCAGAATCAGAATCAGAATACTTTATTGATCCCCGTGGGGCAATTAAGGATTTGAGGATATTTGCAGGCCCTGTCTGGAAAAACAAAAAAGATGTGGGGAATTTTTAAGCCATAAATCACACACGAGAGAGAGTGCTGTCATACTGTGTATCAGCACTCGAGGAATGCCTCTCGTCCCATCAAATCACTCGACCAGAGCTAGCTGTTGTATAAAGTTTGCCCCAGGCTTTAGATGGAACTAAGCCCAGACTTCCTCATCTAGGCTTAAATGTCTGTCAGCAGTGGGAGAAAAACAGTATCAGAGAGAAACAGCCGTTTCCATTACCACTTGGGACCAGTTCAATCATACTTAGGTAGGACAACATTCAAGAAGCCACGTGAACTTTTCCCATGGTTTCACTCGTCCTCAAATTACCCTCAGTAACAACCCTCAACAGATGTAGACGCTGCATCCTCTGTGTCGTTGCCCCTTTCACATTTGGAAAAGCAACAAGCAAAGCCAATAACAGACAAGTAAAAGTTAAAGTGGCAGTACTATAATGGAAACTCCCAATAAAGGTGAAAGTTCTGCATTTATAGTATTACCTCAGGAAAAGTATACAAGTATTAGCAATAAAATGTAGTTTAGTCTGAAAAGTTAAAGACGTCATTGTGAAGAATGGTTTCTTTCCAGTGTATTAAACTATTCATGCATCAAGCTCTAAAGAGTTTTTTAACATTGTAACTCTAGCTGCTACATATACCAACAGTAAATATGGAGCAGTTAGAGCAGTTAGCTAGTTTGCACTCTAACAATGCATTACACTTGCTGTTTTGCATGGAAAAGCTTATTCTGCTTATTCTTATTAGTATAGCTGTCAGATAAATGTAGTGCAGTAAAAAGCACAAGATTTCCCTCTGAAATGCAGAAGGCCTCACTGAATGGAAATAGTCAAGTCAAGTGTCAGTACATCAAAACTGGACTGAAGTGCAGTTCTTGAGTAAACGGGTTTAGTTATTTTCCACCTCTAAGTATACTACAGAAAGTGGCCTCAGGAGGGAGCCATCACATCAGGTAAAATCATGCCTTACCACCCAGACTTTGGTGGTAGTGGAAATTCGGCCATGCTGCTCAAACATCCAGCGGTGGTAGGAGAGGAGCAGTTTGAGGCAGAACCTGAGCGTGAGGATGAGCGAGAGCCACAGCAGGGTGCTGAAGACGAGCGCCGACAGCATCGTCTGACCCTGGGCACTCAGGGAGAGGTGGAGGCTGCGGGAGGGCAGAGAGAGAAGGGGGTGAAGGGGTTAACGGAAATATCTGCAAAGAAACCAAGCCAAGGTATGTGCAGGTTTCAGAGAGCCAGCCTGGAACTGAGCACAAGAATGATTTGAAAACCCTGGAAAAACCCCTGGCAAAACCAAATAATTTCCTGAATGTAGCTAATGAACTGCTCCGAAACTAGAGATGGACAGGATAACCAAAAGGATACCAGGAAATAAACTGTTCAAGTCCAACTGTGTAAAGCAAATACAATGCGGGAAAAATATGCCATTGCCAAAAATATGCCATTGTATCACTGTATACAGTGATACAATGGCATATTGTATCACTAACCCTGTTTTGTATCAATCTAACAGTCAACATGCAGTACAAAGAAACCTTTTATTGCTTGGTGATAAAAGTAAGACCTCAAATAACTGCATGTGACACACTGATACTTTTTAAAGTCATAAATTTAGATACTTTAATTTTACAATTTTAATTTTACAGGCACAAGCGTATACTGTAAAACAGATTAAAAAAAACAGATAAACATTTCTCCATGAGATGACAATGTTGTGAACAGCAGGAAAAATGTAATCCACAATTAGGAATGAATGAAATTTATCCAGCCAAAACAAGTGATATCCCAATAATCAATGAAAATCATATCACTTGTTACGTTTTCTACATTCGCAGCTCATTTCAGCCCTTCACTGTAAGATCCTACAAAGCAATAAACAGCGGTTAAGAGCATGACGGTACCATAGCTACATCTGTTGGCCCAAAGAGGAAGTGAACCTCAGATGACGGGACACACTTTTTCACAGTCACTCGAAACTGGATAGATTATAAATGTGTATGTGATGTGATTTGACATGACATGGCATGATGTGATGATGATGAATTTACTGATATGATATATGAAATATGATATATGCCATGACATCACATGAAACAATACCTTCTCAGTTACTAATTTCAAAATCAATGTTATCAGGGCAGATTCAGGGGTGTGTGTTTGTGTGTTTGTGCGTGCGGTTGAGTCAGCCATCCCCGTAGGGAACCAAAGCTACAATCAAATCACTAAATATGTTGTGATAGGAAAGTAAGGGAAAGGTCAAATGCAGCACCACACCTACACTGCTCCACAGTGACTCATCACATATGAACTTCTGTTTATCTGGACCAGACTAACTACAACTATTTTCCATCCAGGCTTACTGGTTGCTGAACAATCACCAAGGCCAATTCAGATTTAAGATAATATCAACCCAGTCACAATATTTAACATCATTCACCAAAATTAAAGTTGCAAAGTTTTTCCATTCCAAGAGTGAAATGTTGTATCTTCAAAACACTGAATGGACACTTAAACTAGCAGTTTTCAATGTGGGATCCAGGGACCCCCACAGGTCGTTGGGACTTCTTATTGCTTTTTATGATTTGCTGCTGAAAAAAAATGGTTACACATAAAAAAGTAGTCTGTGAACATAACCATTACCACAGAAATATGGTCCAAGATGCTGGCACTCGTCAGAATGCAAGACTGGAATTGACTGTGGTGTAACTTAGGTTAGGGCTTTTTGGTGATAAAGCTCCAGTATTTAAGATTCCCTTTCCTTTGTGGAAAGTGGAAAGCAGCCTGGTACACTATATACTATGCACTGATATAATGATGGAAATTCCAGACCAAACTAAAGAATCTTTCATACTGAGGCTTTAACTTTATCAATACATTGCTCTACTCTAAAGTGTCCAAAGGTGCTGGAGCAGACAAATACCTGGCAGCCAAAAAAAAAAAAAAAATTCCAAATAGCAACAGTAAGATTACAAGAAAAGCTTTTTTTCCCCAAATGTAAGATATTCCAAGCACTACAACTACAAGCTGTGTGTTTCGATTTTAAATGGTTAGTGAGTAGTGACTCAAGTTTGCCTGGCAACACTCAAGAGTGCAGCAGAGGTTAGACTCACAAAGAGAGGGAGAATTATTTTTGCTGATGTGTATTTTCAAATTTGTGCTAATTTCTCACCAATCAGGAGAAGAGCTCTTTGCGAGGGTCAGTGTCACAACAGAGTGGCATTAAATTAACACATCAACAGCATTAGAAGCAAGGAAAGAAAAAATTCATAGCACCTGATGGTGATAACAAATGGTTTCTTAGATGCATGATGTGTGTGTGCGTGTGTATGTGTGTGTGTGTGTGTGTGTGTACCTTAGCGGCAGGTGCTGCTGTATCTTTGCAATCAGCCCCATGCTGGGATCGGAGCGCATGTACATGGTGGCAAGGATCGCTATGACAACAAAGAGCCAGGAGGAGGGGCTAGCAGGGTACACACCCTTAATCACACTGTTCTGTTATCACAGAAGAAGAAGAAATAAAAACAAGTGGTGTGATCACTAAAACACATTCTGTTTACATTGGGCCGAGAAAAAAAAGAATTTAACTACACAAAAGAATGGTTGCTATTTCTATTAATGTTGAAAAAAAATCACACTGAATAACAAAACAAACAAATACATTCCTGCGACACACACACACACACACACACTTATGCTGTACATGCACAGCTGCATCTACAACCCAAGAGGGAAAACTACATGTCAGTGCATGTTAGGAAAGGCTCATTATTCCTAACCTAAACAGATGGGAATGCATACCTTGTAATAAAGGCCTCTGCTTGTAACTCCCTAATGCATCATACTACATCACAGCACACCTCCTCAAAGAGCTCTCTTACACACACACACACACAATACCATTTTCACCTTCGCACGTCCACCAGTTCAGTTCCTATGGGTAGCATTTTGTCTTAGCTTAACATAAAGATTTGAAGTCTATAGGAGTCATTAGCCTAGGTCCATCACAATGAAAAAATAAACCTTACAGCGACTCTGAAGCTGTCTTATTTACACAATGTATTGTGTGTTACACGGTAATTTTTTATCAGAAATTTGATGGTTGGAACTACAACCAATGAACACATATGTTAAGCAGTTAGAGTTCCTACCATCGTCAAGATTCAAGAGATTTATTTGTCATGTGCATAATTTTACATGTACAACAGCAGTGAAATGAAATTGCAACAACTCTAGCAACTGTGCAAGTAGCAAACATAAACTATATAGTGACTATATATGACGCCTGGTACTGGGATTCAGGAGCTGTCCAACCTCTGAAATATAATAATAATATAATCTATATACAAGGGGGACAAAATAACGGCATATTCACAAAAATTATGTGTACATAATAAAAATAAGGTAAAAGAGAGAGAAAATAATAACTGTTCAAAGTAAGTGGCAAGTTATAAACAATTTGCAGTGTGTAGAGGACCGTGGGCAAAAAAAAAATACAACAGGTAGGTAACAAGGAGCTGAGCTGCAAGATGCAGAGTGCAAAAAGGTGCAGGATGTGTGTTGTGTATGTTTTATATGTTTGTTTTATAAGTGTTCATGGTCCGTATGGCCTGGGGGAAGAAGATCCTTCTCAGCCTCTCAGTCTTGGCCATGATGGAGCAGTGACGCTTGCCAGAGGGCACCCACTCAAACAATTTGTGGTTGGGGTGGTGAATGTCCTTAATGATCCGATTTGCCCTGGACCTGCACCGCCTGGTGTAGGTGTCCTGAAGGCAAGGGGGTGCGGTCCTGGTGATGTGTTCGGCACACTGGATCACTCTGTGAAGGGCTTTCCTGTCCTGAGAGCTGCCGTACCAGGCAGTGATGCTTCCAGAGAGCACAGACCCCACTGTGGCAGAGTAGAAGGATTTCAGCAGCGCAGTGGAGATCTTGAATTTCCTCAGCTGCCTGAGGTGATACAAGCGCTGCCTTGCCTTCTTCACCAGGGTGGTGATGTGTGTAGACCATGACAGGTCCTCGGCGATGTGAACTCCAAGATACCTGTTGCTACTCACTGACTATGTTTACATGCACACAAGAAACACGATTACTGAGAGAAACAGGGTTATGCTGCCGTACACTGATTACTGAAAATCCTGTTTACATGCACTCCAGTAATCTTTTCTTCCCCAGCGCGACCTCCAGCCCGTCACTGCAGTTTACTCGCAAGCGGACGTTGAGCGCTCAGTTGGCTTGTTTTCATCGGAGACAACGCTGACATAAAATTGTTCAGCATTCTTCAACGAGCATGTATAACATAAAGTTTTTACTCTCTCATGTTTTACAGTGTGTATTTATTGTATTTACAGGTCAGTTTCCTTATCTGCTCTGTTCTTTTGCACGTGCGCACTTGTAAAAAGCCAGTTGGAAAGTGGGGAATGGCTTTACATGACGGATAAATCGGGTTACTTCAGGAGAAATCTAGCAAGCGTATGTCGATTTCTCTAAATCCTTTACCCTGATTTCTGAATTCGGCATTCCCGTTTACATGGCAGTTGAGAAATTGGGGAACCGCTGTCTGAGGTGGGTAATCCAATTTCTTAAGTGCATGTAAACATAGTAACTTTTTCTAACGGGGTCCCGTAGATGGTGAGTGGTGTGTAGTGGATCCTCTGCTTCTCCCTCCTGAAGTCTGCCACCATGTCCTTGGTCTTTGAGATATTCAGGTCCAAGTTGTTATCCTGACACCATGATGACAGCAGACCCACCTCTTCCACATAGACTGTCTCGTTAGTGTTGGAGATCTGGATAGATGGTCGGCACATGATTTTAGCAGCTGCCTGGGGATGCTATCTGGGCCAGCTGCCTTTCTGTTGTTCACTCGTCTCAGAGCTCTCCTCACGTCGTGCTCTGAGATGGAGAGTGGGCGGTCCTCCTCACCCCTCAAGTCACCTGCTTCAATTGCGCTAACGCTAGCTGCGGTGCTAGTAGTGTCAGGGCTTGCGCTGCTGGCCTCGAAGCGTCCATAGATGCCGAGGTGTGCGCTCTTTCTCTATAGCCCGTGAAAGCCCGTGACCCTCGTTTTTTTTTGTTTTTTTTTTTAATTGCAAGACATGCATTTCAAATACATAATACATTATGTAAATAAGACAGCTTCAGAGTTGCTTCAGGTTTATTTTTTAACTTTGACAGAGTTAGGGTCTTGACCCCTGTAGACTTCAAGTCTTTTTAAATGCTACCAATAGGAAATGAATCAGTAGATGTACCGAGGTGAAAATGGTATCGAACATTTTGTATCAGTCTGGAAAAGTCGGAAAAGTCTTTTCTCTTAACAAGGTAAAACATCTGCCAGAGGGATGACCAACATCTAAACATGATGTCATGTCATCTGCATTTGGCCACACACTACTTGGGCCTACAAATGCAAAGCACATCAACAGTAACTGCTGTTTTAGGTTAGGTTTACTCATGACCAGGCAGCATGACTAAGTACAACTCACACCTCCTCTGTCTGCACAGAAAGGTGCTGCCTGTCCCTAACTGACAAACCTACAGAATAAACAGACATCAAAACTACAAATAAGCATAAAAAATAGTGACTAGTACTTTGAGACAGACTATGTGTAGACATTGTGCGTGTTGTGTGTGTTCTCTGTCTTGGTAAATCTGCAACAAAACTTGGGTTGATATAGACTCCTGTTGGCTCAAGACAGAACTGAGCGTTTTTAACATCACTGACCGGAAAAGAACATGAACAAAATGCAAAAATGTAAAAATATGTAAAATTTGATGAGAAGGGAGCACACACACACACACACACACACACACACACACACACACAGGTGTCCCGTGAGCCTCACCCTCATGCGGCTAACTCGCTTCTTCCAGGATCGCAGTCCGGACAGGTAAATCTGGTTGAGGGCCTGGTAGGACAGCTGCAGGTCGATGCCCTCTGGGGTGATGGTGAACTGGAATGCCACCGCTTGGTGGGCCTCTGCCATCGCTATGGAAACACAAATAAAGAATATCTAAAGTCAGCAGAATAAACAACAACTCTGATTTTCCCTTAAATAGCTTCAAATTAAAAAAAAAAAAAGTAGGACAATGTCACATACATTATGTATCTGCTGGTTGCAGCTTCACTGAAGCTACATCACACCTATATTGAGTGAAATATTCAAAGCCAAGATGCAATTTTTTTATGGCTGCAGCATTAAATCAAATAGAAAATGTCTACATGTCTTGTGCATCATTTTATACACATTTCCCTGGAATTCAGCAGGACAGATTTGGGATCTTTGGAAACCTTTGAAGAGTTGCTTTAGGACGTTAACATTACAATGATTCTAAATTATCATGATTAACCTCATTACACACTCTGATGTTTCCAGTTTTATTACAGCTGCACTTGCAACCCAGCAGCTCAGTGTGTTTGCTGGCCTTCTTGTACGAATGCTTTGTGCGACAATAATTTGGTAATTTAATGATTCAGTGGAATGTTGTTGTTCCGGTGAAGCCTGCTGCAGCACCAGAAACACTCAGCAATAACCATTCAGCACAAGCTCACAGAGGTTGTATGCTTTTTTATGCAGTGACGCATGTCATCCGTTCTTTATATTATACAGCATGTTTCAAATGTAGATGTACAGTTTGTACTAATTATGTGGTCATTTTCAAACAATAAGGCAACATTCAATAGTTTTTAAGTAGTATCTGGAACAGGAGGAATATTTAAGAATACAGTGAATATTAATGTATACTTTCTTTAAAACACCTAGTATGTTCTACATTGTCACCTCACACTAAATGTACAGTCTTGTGGTCTCTTCACCATGTGTGTCGATATATATTTCTATCACAATTAGTGCTGATTATTAGTCGATTAATAAACCTTTTCCACAGCTGACATTTTGTCATGAAATAGCAGGTAAACACAGGTGTTACTGATTTCATTAATGAAGGTTGTGTTCCAATTAAGTTTGGCAGAGTCTTTCCAGTGAGCCATCATGAACAATAGCAGGACCCTGGATCTGTCAGAGCTAAGTGGAACAGAATCTCCATTGGTGTCATTAGTAACACCTGTGTTTACCTGCAATTTCATGTCAAAACATCTGCAGTGAAAAAGGTCTATTGGTCAATTCACTTCAGAGCATCCTGTCCTCTACAACTTCTTTGATCTTAACTGACTGCATGAGTAAACATCTTAAAAATGAATGGTTACACTCATCCCTGAAGGCAATGAAAGTAATGACTATTTTCTTGTTTAATTGTGATGAGAGACAGTTATAATGAGACCACCTGGAATAGACTACAATTTCTGGCGTCACCAACAACTAAACATCTGTATAAACAATGTATTCAATATAAATGAAACCAACAAAATCGACTATTTTTAATCACAAGTCATTCTGAGATTACACCTTTTAAAATGGCACGACGGAAAATGATTTGTGGAATGTTTTCTTTGCAGATGACACTGAAATGTTTTAGTGCTCTATAAAGCATGAAACAAAACGCATCACTCACCAGGTGCACACGTGCTGAGGGTGTAAAAAGCTGACAACGAGCTGTGAAAGTCTACGGAAAATGTCAAGTGTGGCTTCTTGACAACATGTAACAAACAGGAACGCTCAAACACTGCAAACTTGTTGTTGTTAACCATTAAGTTGCTTTGATAGTTGCTTCGAAATGATATGAATGCAGAATTAGTTAAAAGGAATTTCTGTCTGTCCATGCAGATGATGGAATCTAGGTAACTTCCTGATTTCTTGGCTTTGCCCTGCAGTAAAGTTACCCATTAGCGGATACTTGCAAACACATACCTCGTCTAAACTCAACCATTGGAAAAACTGTACAGCTAACGTCCAAGATAAACATCTCAGAGCAACCTGACCTACTAAGAGAGATGACACACTTTTACCTCTCTAAATGTCTCATTTGGGTCCTGGACTGACAAAGTTTAGAGTAGACCAGGGGTTCAGGAAGTAATTTTGCCCTAAGAATCCTGATATGAAAAGCCACACTTAAATACTGGCAAATACTGTAGATTCAAAGTGGTGAGATTAAAATATAATGTAAAATAATCATGCACACATTATTTGTTTTTCAATTCAACTGAACTAAATTATACCGTAGTTTAATTGTACTATGTCTCATTTTGCTGAGGACCCCTGGAAGCTCATCAAAGACGCCTTTTGAGCATCACTGGACCAAACCGTTTACTCTGCTTCTGACTTCTATAAATAGAAACTGTCACACACATTCCACCATGATCACAGGCCTGGCTCTTAGTTAACCTAGGTGTTCTGTT
>OMLF01048320.1:0-12261 GCA_900302615.1 Holocentrus rufus | reverse complement strand
TGTCCCTGTAATTCAGCAGGACATGTTTGGGATCTCCACTAGAATTTAAAATAAAGTTCTGTGGATTTGAGCAAAGCTTGATCGTGCAGCATGCATTTGTAATGACGAACCCACAGTTAAAAAGAACATAATTTGTTTTAATTCGGCAGAGAGTACGTGTCACTTTTTCTGTCAAATGTCTTATTTGTGAATGAAAGTCTTCATATTTCCTTTGGGTCCCTTTTCTCTCCATTGCCTCCTTGTCCAATTTCCACTTATACTCTTATTCTGTCTGTCGCCTCCTCACTTGTGCCATTTACCTCCTTATTGACACACTTTCCCTTAAGTCACGCCATCACAGTTGATCCTCCTGTATCTCCAGCCTCATCCACTTCACATTTATTCTCATGCATGTTCTGTACTTGCATGCATGTGAACATGAGTACGTGCATGTTTAGTATCTGCTCATGCTCTACTTACCTCTCACCTTCTCAGGGGTAACAACAGCTACCTGGTGGACAAGACTATGTGGAGCGAGTGCACTTTCCCTGAGAACGTGGTGATGTGGCACATCGTCCTGTTCGCCATGCTGCTGTGCGTGGGTCTGCTGCAGCTCGTCCTCTGCGGCATCCAGGTCGTCAACGGCTGCATGGGCTGCATCTGCGGGGACTGCCGAGAGAGCAAGGAGGTAGGCCAAACAGCCCCGATGCAACTTTAAACCGCCGCCACACCCTGAAAAGTAAACTCCTCTGCGATAAGTGCTTGTGTTTTCTTATAGAGAAGCATGTGCGGTTTTTAAATTAGACAGAGGGTTTGGGATGGGATTTCTGAGCCTTGAGGGCAATGAAACCTATTGAGGACACAGAGTTTCAATCCATGGGATAAAAGGCGAAAACATTCAAATTAGAGATTGGAGGATTTCAAACAACTTTGTCAAAATCAAACCAAACGAAGCCAACCTGGAAGTGGGCCAGCTTAATGTTCTTAGCTTGATGTATAATCATATAGTCTCTTTCCTCTGTTGTCTTTTGATGTGTTAATTGTATCTCTGGGCTGTGTTGGGCCTGACATTGATAGGACACAGGAAAGGGAAAGGCTTGCTGGCATCAGCGCTGTAATCTAGTACTAATTCTGCTTTGATGTGTGTGTGTGTGCGAGGAAGCTAATGGATTGTAATGGGATTGTTGCAAAGTGGCAAGAGGAGCTGAACGGATGTGAAGAAGGGACAGTGAATAACTGTAAATATGAAAACCTCAAAGTAATTTCATATGTGGAATTGTGTTCTAAACAATAAAAGCAGAGTGGATTTTGTGCAGAAAGTCCCCGAGTTTTAAAATCCAAACAAAACTCTTAAAGCCTCTCCAATTAACCTTTACCATGTTCCCAGTTCATCAGTAGATCAGTGATGTTCTGATTCTTAAAGTGAGCCGCATTTCCATTTAAATCTAACTTGGCAAATTTACCAGTAACTCCTCTTACACAATCTGGTAACTGACTTGACTCATTACAGGCCCTATATATAAAGTGGCAGCTTGGCAGGCGAAGTGAAAGTGGAGTTGGATCCTGAGGTCCAGCACGGCAGAATCTCGTACATGGAAAGAAAAATCGATGCATGTTGAAGATTAAGCTCAGATTTAGCGCATGGATGAACATACAGCGAGCGAGGGAAAGTTGTATAGGGTTATTATGGGTTCAAATGCGTACATGTACACTCACATTTTAGATGCACTTAGAAACATGAAGGCATTCATAATAAAATGGTATCGGGTGGTTTGCCGGACTCGACAGTTACAAACCAGATAAAGCAAATCTTCAAAACACCACTGCAATATCAACAGATACAACATCACTCAACAAATTCACACACACACACTCACACACATCACAAACGTGAGAAATTATACGGTATGTCAAAACAACTCGGTAATGTACAACAACAGCCTACACATTAACAAGATACTCGTATTTATTAACCGTTCTTCCTGCAGTCACCTGAAATGTTTTCCTGTCAGAAACATGAAATGAACACGAGGCTTCTGTCCCTTTGCAGGACGACGGTGGACTGTGAACGTGAAGTGGATCGCCATGCAATAACCTGGCTTCAGAAAAAAAAAAGAAAAATTTCACCAATTCATTTGTTTTCAAAAGTTCACACTTTTTTGCACCAACTCTGCGATGTCCATTATCAAAGCTCTTGTTTTAGATATCAATTTGAATTATTATAAAGCATTATGCAGGTAGTTTTCGATTATTTGTTGAGTGTGTTGGTTTGTGGTTTGTGGGTATTCCTGTCTGCCTGACGCTGTTTATTTAAATTCTTACATGGGAAAATGGCTGAGATAGAAATGAGTCACAGTTATAAGGAAATGCTCAGCTGCTGACAGATGTGGATCAGCAGGTAACGTGCAGTTATAACCGTCGGCCTCAAGTTTTAATGTGTGTATAAATTTCCACATCGACAGCCATAAACTTTTGACAAAAAATATTTGTGCAACTGATAGCTTACCTGACACAATCTGCCTTGTCTTAATGATATTGAATTATTAGAAAACAGTAAATATTATTTACCATTTGGCCAAATTATGATCATTGTGTTTATACATCACCAGGCAAATGAAAGTTGTTTTTTTTTTTCCAATTCTGTGTGAACGTTCAATTTAATAACTTATTTTTCTAACCAGTGCTTTTGCATAATTTTTGATATTTGCTGGTCACCTTGATTATTAATAAAGCCATTTTGGATTTGGGCTGTGTTGTGGCTTTTTGTCGAGTCCTTCCCTTCCACTCATAGTTAATCACTGATACATAACTCAAAGAAATGGCACGGAAACAGCTGTGCTCACTGTTTCATTCAGTAACTCTCTGATTATCCAGTTGAAGAACTTCAGCAGAGCTAAGCAGAACTGGATAATCACCCGGCTCCCTGTCAATTACTGACCTCATGCTGTGCCTGAGACTCAAACCAGACAGCCAGATCTAACAGGATTGCTGTGCTTCGGGACAGGGTCAAAGGTCAGAATGCCCCCCTGTGGACACTGTGATCACTGCAGCTGCATAAACAGCACTGTAAGAAACCTGGACGGGTGCCTTCGTGTTAGTATAGGTCCAGGTTAAGCCCATAATCTTTTGTTGCCATGGAGCAGCTTCGTGGTAATTGTTACCTAACTTTCAAGTAAAACGCTGTTGCGGAGCTGCAGCCATGTAAATATAGACACTGTGTCTTGGGACAGCAAAGAGCCCACAGTGCTTTGCTTTGAGACAGATAAACCGTTTCATGGTCACGGCCAAGGAGCAAAGAGAGGCCTCCTCCACTGCCCATAGTCCCATTAAAACTTTCTAAGCTTTTCTCAAAGCAGTGAGTTTTAAATCATTGTTTAAAGGAACAGTCCACGCCAAAATGACCCTTTAGTCCTTACCTACTTAATTCCTTTTTCACTCAAAACTCCTTTGAGCAGATAATGACTGAATTTTCATTTTGAGGTGAACTGTTTCTTTAATTTCTGATTGATGGGTACCTTTACAACGGCTAATGTCAAGCCAGGGAGTTTTATTGCCACCATTTCTGTGAAGAACAAACAATCTGTTTCTAATAATTTAATAAGCAATTTGATTTTGCATCAAGATATACAAAAACATGGTTCAGAACCATAATAAGTCCAGTCATTTACTTATATAGCATTCCCATGGTTCAGAAGTACAATGCACTACATAAATACATAAATCCTAGCCTATAAATATTAGTGCATTTTATATTTCATTTTATTTTAAGAATTTTATTTTTCCTCTTCTTTTTAATTGTTGTCGTTTAATCTCTACTTCTTTTTGCTTTGTTGCTTTGTATTCTTTTCTCTTACGCAAAGTACATACATTTTAATGTACAAAATGTGCCACATAAATTAAATTTGATCAGTGTTGTACATTTTTCAGCTGCGAACCAACGGTGCCTTAGAGGTTTTTTCAAATTCTCCATAAGGTCACAGTAGAGGGAGCGATGGCTTTAAAGTACGCTGTTGTTGGAAAAGCCTCTGACCAACACTGCTCTTATCTTGGCGAACTGATTGGCCCGTCTTATGTAGTCCTCTTACATAATGCACAGGAGAAAGTGGGGAAGGAGGATAAGGGAGAAGCATTGAGACTAATAGTAGTGGGACAAAGGAAGGAAGACGGGAAGGGGCCCCGGTCTTGGCTATTTCTCATGCAAATCATAGCCACACTGAAAGAACGCCAAGAGGCAAAGAAAGTGCCTTTTAATGATGCACTGCACTGCAATAACTCTCCATTTTAACAAGTCATTTAGATTCAAATTCAGTGTCAAAATCTTGTTTTTCTTCAAATGGCTACCAATGGGATGAGATAATCCAATGCAGTTTCACTTGTTTGAGGATTTTTTTTTGGGAGCAAGTGTAAATATGTTGAAATAAGGCAGATCAGCCCGCCAGGATCAAGAAAATGACACTTGACTCAAGAAAATTCTGGAAACAAGTCGATCAGCATTCAAAACAAGTGGGATTATCTCATCCCTCTGGCAGACTTTTGGAGAAAAACAAGACGCTGAACGAGACCGGGTGATTTGTTTTGTTGGGGGTTTTGTGGGGGGAGAACGTGAAAGACAAAAAGAGAGAGAGGTTGCCGGGAAATAGGGAGAGGAGGAGCGAGCGGTGCAAGGCGAAGAGAAAGAAAACCAGGTCATAGAGAGTGACGGTCAGAGTGGGCGGGAGAGAGCGGGGTGCAAAGCCAAGTCTTGTGTTAGATCTGCCTGGTGCACCCATTTAGACCCTGTGGTGAGGCCATTATTTTAGAAATGCACCCCTCTCTCAAAAACAAGCCCCTCGCTTCTGCCCCGGACCGGCAATGAAGAGCTGGCAGGATGGAAACACAGGCCATCTTTAAAAAAAAAAAAAAAAAACGAGACACAGTGCAACAATAAGAAGAGAATCTGCATGTTTTCAGGGGGTTGACAATGGCTGCAAAATGGCTGCAAGCAAGATGCAACATACTTTGAGCTGGCCTGCTGCATGTTCTTGTAGTGATGTGCAGGAAAGGAATGTGTCAAAATGTTTGCAGCAGTGACCTCAGTTGCCACAAGTGAAGTTTTGCTCACACTCACTCTTTCACTTCTCTTTTCCAAGTCTTCAGCACATCAACAGTCATAGATTAAATAACACTGCAACCGAAAGCCAGAAATGGGCTAATATGTTTGTCTGAGGAGATACTGACATCCGATATCTGCCTTTCCCTGACAGTTGATACTGATATGAATTTGTGGAATAATCCGATTATAAATGCAGGTGCAAAACCGGTTCAGCCTTCTTGGACAAGTCTTTATCAAGGTAACTGTCTTGCAAACAAAAACCCACAATCCTACTTTTGACAACAAGTCAAACAATGTCAGTAGAAACACTTTTCGGACCGATTTTGCCTTTTAAAGCTGATATCGGCCAATAGTCTGGAGATGTATCGGTCCATCCCAAGTGGAAGCCCAACAAAATTCTTGACTCTGACACACCTTTTGGATAACAGTGTTCACCACCCAGTAATTATACCAACCGCAACTGTGAATGACCCATGACAAACCACAGAGTAGACAGAGAAAAACACTCAGCTGAGTCAACAGACCTGCTGCTCGCGAGCAGCTCCTCCACAGCTTGGTCAGGCCAGTATAATGTTATTTACTCCGTGTCTTGATACTGTCATGCAAAAAAAATCCTCTCCGTGAATGAAAACAAAAACAGGTTTTCTGTCAATTTATAGCCATGAGAGATGGCCTTTGGAATTTAAGCCACTTTCTAGATAATCATTCCTCATTTGGATTTACACTGCAAAGAACATCCCTCTTATCCAGCCATTCAGTCTCATATTCAGTCTTAAAGGGTTAGTTCGGGTTTGTTGATGTGGGGTTGTATGAGGGACTTCTCTTACTTCAACAAGCCCAAACTGACCCCTTAAAACCCTGTTTTTTCTTCAAACAAGGTTTCTTCCTACGCAGTTTGACTTTTTTCTGGGATCAAGTATAAATATGTTGAAACAAGTCCACTAGGGTCAAGAAAATGACTCTTGAAGAAAACAAGATTTTAAGACTGAAGATGAGAATGAATGACTTGTTAGGATGATAGGTTTTTAGTGTAACTTCGCACTACGACTGATTTGGTGGTGCATTCAGGGGGCGTCTGACAGCAGAAGACAACGGTCATTCTTAACTAACAGCATTAAAATCACAACTTGTGCTGTCGGTAAGCCTGACCCAGAAGACAAGAAGCACCAGTGCCGTGAAGAAATTAAGAATAAGATGACTATGATGATATGAATTTGATCATTTTTAATCAAAGTGGTGATAAATGTGTCATAAACCTGCTAATCTGTTTTCACACATTTTGAAAGTGCCTAAATGCACAGCTCCCCTCTGGCCTGTGAAGTTGATAGCAGGAGATACTGTAGCAAGAGCTGCACAAATTTTGGAAATTAAGTTGGATTGTGAGTGTGAGAGCTCCGCAGAGAAAATAAGTAATTTGGTTTTCATTTTGTTTTTTATTGATTTTTAAAAATTTGGTCGCTTTATTTGCTTGTTACGCTGCCAATTTCCTGTGGTAAACAGCCTCTCCGCCAGAAAATAGTCCCCATATAAAAGTTTGTGGTACACGGAGAATGATCAATTCTGTGGTTTATGAGTGCCGATGACTTTTTTAGGCACAGAAGCAGAAGATTATAAGGCGGGTGATTCAACCAAAAATTCAAATTTGATTTTGATTACATGCTGTTAAATCTTTAGTGCGCCCGCATGATTTGCAGAATGGTTTGTTGCAGTGTAAAATGTGGGTAAATTGTACCTAAATGGGCCAAGCATTCAAAATCACTGGTATGGCCCTTTAAGAGTGTAACAGTGATGAAGGGCTCAAAACAAACTTGAACTTGGACTGAATTTGCACCTTCCTCTCAGCATACAATATATTCTAACATGGACTTAGATGAAGAGTTCAGTTACTGGGAAATTACTGGGAATGCTGGGAGAAGCTCAAGCTGTAATACAAATTGCTGATGCTGACTGGACCATATAACCCCAAGACGAGACATTCTACAAATGTTTGCTAGAGTGTGATTCACTCTGACCAGACATCGCCAACAGACATCACATCACTTTTTTTTTTTTTTTTTTCAAACCACCACTTAATGGGATTGTGCACATGGACAGAGACAGACAAAGCGGTGCAGGACGGAGTGAAGCGGCCAACTTGAACCCTCTGGCTCCAGAGGGTTCAAGTCCAGCGAAACGAGTCATGCAAGCTCACAAAGTCAAATGACTGAGAGCAGCATTGTCAACAACAAAGGGATTTTCAGTCTTTTGGAGCGAATGTGCTAAAGCCCTGTCATTTCTGAAAGCACGAGAAACTTGGATTTCAGAGGAATTTGAGCAACAAAAGCTGAGAGAAAGATAAAAAGAGCCGGCTGATCTTTGCACTCTGTTTACTGCGTTGAATATTATCAGCTGTTGCATGGAAATCAAGATGCACCCTCTGATGAGTCAATTCAATGCTTTCCCCCATGAATTTTAGAATTAGTTCAGTGGCCGTGCAAAATAAATGTGCAGGAATTTGCCTCGGTGTCCTGAAGAGGGGCTGCAAAGCGATGTGTGAGTCAGAGGGAGGAGCAGGGTGACACGGGGGAGGGCGGCTTGTGCTTGGGGTGCTGCCGGGTAGCTCAGTGCGGGAACCGGCCACGGGCGACTGCAGCCAGTCCGCCCCGGGCCCGGCGCGGCGGACGCGTGCCAACATCAACAAGACCACAGCCTGGGTGTGGGAACATCTTGAGGCCCAAGGGAGGAGGAGGAGGGGGGACAGAGGAAGGGAGAACAGGGAGTGGGTGGTGGCAGTAAACACTCACAGGGCACAGAATGGACAAAAGAGGCCCAGACTGGTCTGATCCTGACTCAGCTTGATTAGACTTTGATTGGCCTCAGATTTTGATTCTGTCTTGTCTTTGAAGTATTGATTATTTTTGGACGTGCAGACTAGTTAAACCCTGTGGTAGCAAGCATCTCTCCTGCTGCCTTTGCACAAACAAACAAACAACAAACAGGTTGCTACATAATTATTTTCAACACAGGAAGGTAAAGCCCACACACTTTCCCTCCATACACGCACCTTTATTGTGTGAAGCGGTTTTCAATCCTCCTGGATCCACGACAGGTAAGAACCATGTTTAGACCTCACCATACACCTTTTTAAAAGCAGCCAATTTGACATGAAATAGTACCCAGGTGTTAATAATCATATTAATTAAGAGTCTGCACCTTGAACAGAAGCTTAATTAATTTGATGAGTAACACCTGTGTTTACCTGCCTTTTTCATGCTGTGAAAAGGGTCTATTCTTATAAACCATTTGGTTTTGTTGACATTTATGTAGTCAAGAAATTTGCTTTTATGTAAATATCTGTTATTTTTTAGTGTAATATTGTCATGAAATTGTGTCTTAAATTGTGTTTACCTAAGAACCTCCACCCTCCCCATCCTTTTCTCATTCAGGCTATAATAAATGAAACCTCCACAGTTTGATGAGCAGCCCTCGGGTGTGAGAGAGGTTTATATAAAGGTGGTTTTCACATTTGTATGATTGAACTGGATGAAGACCCAGCAGGGTCATAATGTTCATTTCACACAATACAAGTGTGTATATGGAGCAATATTGTGTGGATTGTACCTTTCTTTGTGTTATGTTCCTGATTAAAATGATTTGCATATAATTATTGCTATTTTTTACTAATTTCACAGGTTTGCAAATACTCTGCCAATCGCATTAGCTTGGATTTAGATGTCATATAATTTGACACAGCCTTTAGATATGATATAATGAGCCACATGATATGAGATGCTGTCACTGTCACTCCCTCTGTGCAACCCTCCCTCTCTTTCTCTCTATCTCTCGCCCTTTCTATTTCTCCCTCCGTCCTTGCCTCACATTCACAGCATTGCTATTCTTGTCTCTCGGCCAGTGGAACAGTGGCACCGAGGGTCTAAATAAATAACCAGAGGGGCAAAGATTCACGAGGGGTGAAGTCAGTATGAATGACAAGGCCGGTTTCCACTCGTCGTCCAATCGGCCCCCCGGGGGCTCGAAAGTGTCTGGTCTGGTTATTGATATCAGGGGTGCGTCACAGTCTCACAGGCAGCTACTGTGTTGCCTCATGATCATATTAGGGCCACCGCCAGACCGGCCAGGACACTTGTCACCTTACAAGGAGAGGAACAAGAGTGTTTGAGAGCAAAGAGGGCACGCGCCGGAGGGACCTCTCCACTCTGACACGGCATTTATCAGCGAGCCTCTGTGCAAGTTTGGAATTCGCTGCAAATTAAGAAAAGAGCTGCTGCTTCCTACTCTGTCGACATTATGATTCCAGTTCTTGAAAGCTAAAACTCTATGGTTAACTAATATATGAAATGAGAAAGAAAGAAGGATAACTGACCCCGAGGAAAAAGACATTCAAGAGACTCTTAAGTGGGTTAAAAAGATTTTATTCTATCTGATTATTTATTATGAAAGATTTAAATCTGTGCCAAATGGGCTGCAAAGAAGATTGATAAGAACGCTTTTACTTTGAAGTTGAATCAAGCTACTTCCTGTCACATGCCACGGCTGCTGCACATCAACAGACATGATGATATAATCAATTCGAAACCATAACAGTGTACAATTCTTATGCACCTTGTGATTAAGATCCGCCAACCTCGCCGTTAATCATCCACACAGAGTAAATTTAACTGAGACACACTGTCCCACTGGAGCAAGGCTGCCCTTCACCCACATCCACAGGTGTTAGTGTGTGTGTGTGTGTGTGAGTGTATGAGTGTGTGTGTGAATTAATTTGCATGGGTGAAGATGGGCCTAAAGCTGCTGTTAAATGTGCAACAGTTTGGGTCAGGGGTTTGCAAACTTCCATACACAGCACCCCAAGTTGTGTTAAATATTTTATTGTGAAGATGCCATACTGGATTCAAATGGGTGAGATTAAAATAGTTTAAATACGGTTAAAATAATCACTTTTTGGATTCTAACAATTTCTAGTGAATTATAGCAACATTAAACTATTCCTCTTACTGCTGGGGACCCTCTGGAAGCCCCTCAAGGACCCCTGGAGGTCCCCGGGCCCCACTTTGACAACCACAGGGTTAACCTTTCAACAGCACGATAGATATGTTAAGTGTCAGCTTCAGCTTTAATATAAGTTGCATTGCTCTTGTTAAAAAGTGGGCTCCAAACACCAAACCATGCAAATTAGTCTTGGATTTTGTTTCAACCTGGAGTGTGACTGGACACACAGGACATTTAAATGAGTCCCAGAAAGTTTAGACCACCACAGTATCTCAAAGTAAATTCAATACATTTCACTTCAGCTGTGACCTAAATATTCCCTGATATTGTTCGATATCATGATGTAGAGAAAGAAAGAAAGAAAGAAAGAAAGAAAGAAAGAGTCTCATTTAGATCGGCTGGTTCTGGGTAATCTGCTGTACTTTGGCTATTATGCCTTATGACACAAACAATAAGCCATGTGGTGTAATTTGTCTTATATTTTGATTAATGATGCCTCATCTGACTACTATTGCAACCTGTAACCCACATTTGATTAAACCATCCTGAAGAAAATGGACATTCCCATGGATATTCCACATGAAAAATAATCAGCCTAGATGCAGCTAAGACCTTTTGCTGTGCACAATCCAGGAGCAGCTTTAGAAACGGGCCCGCTGTTCTGCAGACTGTTTCCTGGGCTACTGCAGACCGGCACTCAGGCTCAGACTCTCTCCAAGAACTCATCTGGTAAATTTCCACCAGGCCAAATCCCTGAGCCCCGTCAGACGCCCTGATTAAGCCTCAGGCCTGGCCAAGAAAGCATGGCAGAGCTAATAAACAGCAATAAACCATCTAATGGGTTGATCACGCACATCGCAGGCCAAGATCACCAGGCCACGTATCCATTAGCTCCTTATGCCATTAAAGATAATGGAGTCTTAGAAATCATTCAGACAGGCTGGCAAGAGGTTGGCAGGCGCTGCAAAAAAAGTCCATTTTAACAAGTCATTTAGTCTCATATTCAGCCTTAAAATTGTTTTTCTTCCTACAAGTGGAAAAAAAATCTGCCAGTGGGATGAGATAATCCCACTTGTTTCCAATGCAGTTCCATTTGGTCCAGGAATTTTTCTGGGAACAAGTATAAATCTGTGGAAACATGGCAGAGTAAGGCAGATCAGCCCACTAGGATCAAGAAAATGATTCAAAAAAATCAAGGACACAAATTGATCCGCAATGGAAACAAGTGGGATTATTTCATCCCACTGTCAGATTTTTTTTTTACCTTTTTTGGGGAAAAAACAAAAGATTTGAAGGCTGAATATGATGCTAAATGATGCTGTTGCTGTTGCAGTAGTGTTTAAAGAAACAGTGACCGAGACGATCTGCAGTTTATTTTCCTCCAGCCATGAGTCATTATTCTAGCTAATTTCTGGAGGAGACTTGTTTATGCTGCACAAATCCACCAGTGACAGACATAATCCACCCAGAGACAGGATACAGACATCGCTGCTGTCATTTAAAAACCTCATCCCTCATATTGGGTGATTTCAGGACGGGTGACTTTCTCTTCTATGAGTTGAGAAAAGGCTGTTTTCCATAACAGATCATCATGTTACTGCCAATTGTTCCATAATCCAAGATAACCACTGAGAACTTAACAGACTATCATCCCACCAGTCAAATGAAAACATCAGACCATACCGTCATAAACCCACTGGACCATAAAACCAGGCCGCTTAGCAACAACGCATGCAAATTCTGGGTGGACTTCGGCTGACATTTTGAACCGGTGCGGCCCTGGGCGCCTCGGTGTAAACCTGCAACATGTCCAGGATGCATGAACCAGGTGGGACCGTCCTGCAGCGCTGATAACATGAGGGGAAAACAAACCCAGCAGGCAGGCAGCAAGCGGCCCAGTGTGACTCATTTGTGACGGTTGGATGGACGCTGGTGATAGGGGCGCAACAGATGGCCAGACCTCTATTCCTTGAAAGCATTTTTTTTTTACTTCCGCCTTTATTTTCGCCCTGTCTGTCTGTAGCATATCTCAAAAACTTCCCAGTGGATTTCCATGAAATTTGAATAGATGGCCCTTGAGCCAAGAAACAATTAATTAGATTTTGGTGGTGATCCAGAGCCAGAATTTCCACCATTAGATGATTTGAATTTAACAAGCACAAGAGACTTGATCCAAAACCTAAGGTCCAGAAATCGATTTC
>OMLF01048317.1:0-22867 GCA_900302615.1 Holocentrus rufus | reverse complement strand
TGTAAAGGACTATGTTCGGGGCATTTCTATGATGAAATGTGAACTTGCCCTTGGGAGACATGCAGAGAGGTGATTCTCCATAGGTAACCTACCATCACAGGGTCAGAGCAGATGACAACGCTCTGTCAGCCGGTAGGGATATTAATGATTCACCCAGCCACAGAGGGAGGAGAGGAGGGCCGGGGATGACGGAGGAGGGGGCAACAACTGGAAAAAATGTCATACTCTTTATTTAACAACACCAAAGATATGGTGACAACAGCGGGGATTAGGCGCGTAATGATTCATTCATGGCATCGATGATAAACTCTGCCTATTCAACTGCATCGATCTGCATGAAATAAACAGAATGAATCGCTTTGACATCGGCATGAATTGATATTAAATGCTCTGATTCGATTAACTGATTTATAAAAATATATATTTATTTATTTGTTTTTGGAATAAATAACATTTAAATAATTTTGTTATAAAAAGGATGATCTGAAGTTACTGCATATGATTATTTAATGGATACATAATTTTGTCTAAAAGTACCAAATCATATCATTGATTCCAATAGTGGTTTACAATCTCAAAACAAATCGAATCGTTCCAAATAAGAAAAATCATTCTTAAATTGAATGGAAAACTAGTTAATTGTTATTTTGAATGGAGTCTCTGTTAAGAAAAAAATTCACATTCCTAGTAGGGATTGTCTTGCACTTAAAATTGATTATTATGGTGTAATCACAAAAACTGAGTAAGAGTTGTGCATGTAATTTTTAAATTGAGAAGAAAAACTGCTTAAAAAAATAAAATCTTGCCATTATAGTTCCTCTCACACACCATGATGGATAGTCTAAAAACTCCTTAACAATGAATATTTATGACATGGAGCAGCAGTGGAGGCTATTTTTAGGTAATTATTATGCAGCTGCATTTATGGCATTTAAACATAAAGGTTGAGTGAACACAAAGTACAGCTGGTGGTTGGGGCACCTCGGGCAAAACTGTCCAACCATGGAGCTCTTTGATCAGCCCGCGACAGGAGATAGGACACACTGATAACTTCTCCCCAGATAAGGTGTAAACATGTCACGTAACAATGCGCTTGAAGCAGGTCAGTCTTACCTTATAGACATTACAGAGCCAAATGCAGAGTTTGAGTTACTTCCCCTGTCACAATATTTCTGGATTGCTCCGACAGACAGGGTGCACGGGGCTGCATAATCAGTAGCCGTGGTGGGTGTCTGCTATCACGGCTTGAACCTTTTGTTATTGTAGTACCTCAAACGGCCACTAAGGACATGCAGGGTCGGCGAAGAGAAGGCCAACATTTAACCTCCCCACAGCGCAATGTGCATGCATACTATATTTCTGTGTCATTGGACTAATTGGGGCATCGATGCATTGCGCCAGTGTACGTATTTCACTTGAGAGACGAAGAGCTCCTGAGGCATGGGGCTGGGTATTTATTGCCCAAGGCCAGTGCTGTCACGACCTGCACACTGCCTAACCTTGTCAGACATGAAATCTGCATCACGCTCAAATTGATGTTTTACTATGTGACACATTATGAATATTACATTACAGGGCCATAGACGTTGTCAGTCAAAACATAACAGCTTTCCTCACCAGTAAGATAAGCATGTGAGGGGAAGGGAGGGAGGGGGAGTGGGAGAGAGAGAGAGCGAGAGAGAGAGAGAAAGAGAAGAAAGACTGTTCAAGAAAGGCATGGGTGGTAAATGATTAATAGGCAACACAGAGTCAGAAACAAGCACTTAGGGCTAAAACAGACAAAAGAGAGTATGCTTTTCGCCTTTTATCGCATTTCATGTAAAGGACCCTGACAAATGGCGGTCATATTGCATGGCTCGAGGCCTAGCTTGATGTTTAATGCATCATCTGCTCTGGTAAGGCAGGGTAGTAAACACTCATTTGTGGTGGTGACTAGTCACACATGAAATCCATTTTGCAAACTGGAGTGTAGAGGGGCCAGTTGACAAAGCTTTTAGAGTGATGTGGTTGAATCCACAATCTACTTGTGAAATGGAGGGGACTGGATGTGAAAAAGGAGCATCTAAAAAGCCATCACTTACAGAGAAGCTATTGCTCTGAATAAACTCACCACCAAAAGCTGTATCTGCAAACAGACGAACACCCCGAGGGGATTATCTATCCATATAATGAGCAGAAATTCAGTATAAACACAGCAGAAAATCCGTTTTCGGTGACATCATCGCGGCTTGCCAGCTTGGCCACTTACCTGTATCTCTGGTAGTCATCCTCGTCCTTATCCGGGCTGACCAGCTGGTTCGGGCAGGCCTCATTTCCCAGCAGACTTAGGTACTCCAGCGCCGGGGTCGCGTCAGCCAAGTGATCCAGCAGGGCCTCGATATCAGTCAGGTGTCAAAGGGCGGATGTCAAGGACCCGGTGCTGTTAATTACATTAGCATTTACCACCCCACATCCCCTCACTAAAACATGTCACTGTCAAATTTACCGAGGCACTCAAAGGGGCTAGTCACTGGCTTTGTGAGAGTGGGCAGACAGAGGGGCAATTTAAGGTAAAGGCTTTGGCATATCGTAGTGACACAATTTGGCTGTTGCTCTCTCTCTCTCTCTCTCTCCCCCTCTCTCTCTCTTTCATTTCCTAGGTGGCCGGGTGCAGAACAGTGACAAAATGATGGATGCCCTGTGGTTCAAACAGTCCGTGCTTCCCAGAGCCGCGCCGTGGAAAACTTTTGCGAAACGTGGAAAAAACAAACAGCCTCTAAGCAGGCACATTCATCACTAATACATTCACTTCTTTGGAAAATTGAGCCCCAAAGTGTCAAAATACAACTGCACTAATGCAGTACTCGAGCTTTAAAATGGCACTGTGCCACGACAGGATGTACATAATTGGCCTATTAGCATGTGCCGACCACTTCACAACCAAACTCAGCACAGAGTCCCAGACGCACACTTCAAGGAGCCCCAGTTTTAATGTTGACTCTGGGTGTGTGTGTGTGTGTGTACTGTATGTGTGTGTGAGTGAGTGAGAGAGAGAGAGAGAGGCAGAGGCAGAGGGAGAGAGCATCATTACCCTCTAGGATCTGCACTACCAGAGGAAAACAGGACATATTGCTAAACCTGTTCTGAAGCTAAGGGGGGGAAGTTCACACATTTTTGACTGATCATAAACAGTTGTGCAATGTGTCTATGTCGTGAATTTAGGGTGGCTGTGTAGACTTCTGGTTTATCTGGTTTGCTTTAGCGGTAAGTAGGACACGCTCAGCAACTGCAACCCATGACTCAAAATGTGACAATAGTTCTAAAATGTTCGATATAAAAAGAATACGTTGTTTAACACATTCTATTTCAATTAAATGACACAAGGTGATTAAGAATCGATCTGATTCAAATTGTGAAAAATCTTGAATGAGTGATTTTTTTTAAATATAATTTAAAATAACTGATATTCCAAAGCAGGTTATGCTGTACATTGGATTGTGTTCGTTGGGATGTAATTTATATCCGACACCTCTTATTCCCTCTCAAGATGAAAACACCTTTATTATGTGGACTCTCAGGTCTGACTCCACTAGAGGTCCCTGTGGTTCAAAAACTCGTCCTCTGGTGGAGCTCTGTGACACCGACCACTTCTCCCGTCTTTTGTAACAACTAATGTTCACTGCAAAGACGTGACGTTCAAAAATTGGCTCTCTGAAGACAATAACAGATATAAAGACAGAAAAATATGCATGCAAGACAAACGGTTAATTCTGACAGCTCTGGGTGTAATCTGTGTTTCCTGTAGGCTTCAGACCGAAATGAGACGGCACAGAGAGGGAGTGGGTGCTTTGTTTGAAAGGATATTTGGTTCTTATTGAGTGTCAGGGTGTGGAGGTTGGGTAACCTGGGCAACCGGAGGTCATTTCCGAGCAGATTGTTGTCAACGACCAGCTCTTCCAGCCCAGTGAACACTTTGAGGCCCGCCAGTGACCTGCAATGATAAGGCAACAGGAAAAATGATATGGCCCTAAATCTGGTCAGCCATTATTGTGCAGAAATAAATATTTCAGCCTCCTTCTTTCATACGCTGGGAGAGTGTGGGTCTGGGCCTGTCAGGGAAGTGAATGACAAGAATTAGTGGCGCTGAGCTCCCCTGGCATGGCGAGGCATCCTTCAGCGGCTGGCAGGATGAGGGATGGGGGTCACTTGTGAGTAGCCAGGATTCAAAACAAAAGGCTTCAGAAATGCAGCGGGCAGGATGAATTTGTCAATGTCTTGTGCCTTGAGGCGCCCAGTTTCGCCTGACCCTAACCCTCCATTCCCAAGACAAATCACTCTGTCACAGTTCACCTTCACTCCCCAGACACAAATTTAACTTGTCATCCATCATTTTCACAGCGGAACCGGAATACACTCGCAATCACAGATGGAATGAAAGGGAAACTTTTTGGAACTGTTCCGTGATGGGGGTTAGTTTGAGATTTAACATCAAAGGACTTCTTCTTCTTCTTCGTTTTTTTTTCCCCCCTTAAAGGAGGAATTCTGCCTTTCTGCTATTTTATGATGCAGTGCAAAGAAAGGTGAGAGGTCATCTCAACTCTTTCCCTCTCTCTCTCTCTCTCTCTCTCTCACACACACATGAACAAACAGGCACATACAAAACCCCGCACATTCACACACAGGCATAAAAATGATGGAAGGCGGTGTTAGGAGTAATGTTAGGGCCCTGCAAAGTTCAAGTCGTGGAAGGTGCACAAAGCCAATGTGTGTGTTGTCTAATCCTTCACACTGTCAGCATGCCATGTTAAAGTGTCCTGGGTGACTTCATTGACATTTAAATCTGCCAGGACCTGGCTGAGACTGAATCCCTCTTGAGAACTGGTTCTCACAGTTCACACAACAGGTTGCACAGAAAAAAATATTCTAATAGACTTACCTGAGTAGATTATGGTTAAATAGATAAGATAATGCAAGCATTAAAATTTTAATTGTTACATTTATTTGAGCATACCAGCTCTTTCTTTCAGTATCACTACTTGTTCCAACTCATAGTTGTTCCAGTTTCAACTCCTAAAGTACAAACAGATGTTTTGTCGTTCTAAAACCAGACAGACAACCTTGACATGTTAGCTATGAATTCCAGTAAACAATGTCACAAATGCTGCATGACAACCTCAAGGTGCAGCGAGGTCTAAACAAGCTGCGCCACAAGTGTGAACTAATACTCCTCCCAAGCTCTGGCTAGTGTCAATGCCGTAACACATGCCGACTGAGGGGCTGGCTACGTAAATAAATATAACACCCCGATCATGACAATATGTTAATGGAAGGCAAGGAGGAGTAAGCAGTGTAGGGGGAAAACAATGTACAGTCACATTTGTGGCAGAAAAAACACACAATGGCAAAGCGAGAGAGAGGAGAGAAAATAAATTGGAAGATGAGGGGGACGCCACACTGACTACTTTCTTTGTTAGGTGAGAATTTAATATTTCAAAAAGGGCTTGGTAAGATGTTGATGTAGCCCAACTGACTGGACAGTCAGCAGTCCAATTGGGCAAATGCCTGGAAAAATAAAAGCTTCTGGTCTTACTATTTTTCACCAAGTGATAAGCCTGTTATCTTTGCCTCTCTGATCTGCCACCAGCCTACTCACTTCTCTGCTGCGCTTTTTCTGACCAACGGGATTGGACGCCACCTAGACACAGTCGGGGCTGCAGAGGCTCAGAAAGACGTGTGGAGCGGAAACGGTGGCGGCTACTTTGAATTACAAAGCAATCAAAGTAAAAATGTTCTTCTCTTCACATGGAAGTAACAGTTTTCTTGGTTTGAAAATGGAAAACCGTGAAATGTTTATTTGTGAACTCGGCAGCAGACTGAGCTACAGTACATGGACCTTATTTCTGCAGATGCCGACATTATTGCAAACACACTCTTGATACCCATGACAACAGTAAAAGAAACTGACAACTCCATATCATGGATCATTAATGCTAAATCAATGAATCGAGAGACTAATCAGCTTCATGAATTTCCACTCTGGTTGTACATGTTTGTTTCTTTCCATGGTGGCGCTTGTTGAAGAATATAACACTTTAAGTGCAACAAGGGACAGTTTATACTCTGGCACTGTATTAAAATCTATCCATAATAATTTTTTTTACTTCTTTGTTGTTTATTTTCAGTCAATTTGTTGTTGTTTGTGAACATTAATAGCCATTTAAAATCCTTAAAGTGTTTATTTTCATTTTTGCTTGCTGAACCAGTGTAAAATTAGTGGGGTTAAGGGAAAGTCCGACCCACTGGCCCGAGTGGGCGAGTGGGAAAAAAAAATCCTCAATGTTAAACCCTGTACTGTAATTGTGTGTTTGATGGGAAATTCACTCATATATGCAAATAATCTGTGAGGATAATCAGTGTACATGTATAGTGAGGCACATGTGTGTACCACATAGCAGAAACATTATTCCAAGTGCTGTAAATAGCAGCTGTTAACTAACTATTGCCATGTGTGTGTGTGTGTGTGCGTGTGTGTGTATGTGTGTGTGATAGGCTGCAGTCCTGTGGGTTATGTTATTAGCTGCTCGGTTAAAGGGAGCCGCATGGCACAGGGGGGAGCCTTATTAATTGTTGTTTTCATGTCACCACTGCTGTGTGCACTGGCTGATTTAATCACTTAAATTCACAGCCAGGGGAGAGCCACTGAGTCCCATCCAGCATTAACTACAGTGCAGGGATTGAACTTCTAATAGTCTCCAGCTTTCTGTGCTCTCTCTGCAGATTTCCATAGTTGGTTTCATTACTTTTTATAAGCTTTCTTGTTTTAATGTGGGGCTTGGAAAAGTAACAAAGTTTAAGCGGTGTAGTTAAAGTACTTTACTTCCAAAAAATGAGCAGCTCTTGCTTTTAACAAAACTAATGAGTGTAATTGACTTGCGTCCCAAAGCTGCAGATATTTGGCAGATGGAAAACACAGGCAGTACACATGGGCAACACACAAGCATGCAAGTAAATATGTGTATATGAACTGTTATATACAGTTTGGTACTTACTTAAATTGTTAATTGTTGCTTTCTTTCTTTCTTTCGTTCTTTCTTCTTTCTTTTTTTCAGTCCAACTATGCTGGACTACTTTTCTCATTCTTGTGATCCAGGACTGGATAACATTAGCTTGTACTGTTTCTGATCTGGCTATACATTCTGCAGATGAATCAGTACACATCTGTAGACACTTTTGTATGTGTATTATTTATCTCCATCCAAAAATGTGTGATTATGTGAATATGATTACAAGAAAATACAATAATGCATCTTATCGTGCAACAAAATCTTGTATATTGTAATCATGTACATTTTTGCATATTCTCATTTTCCTTTCTTTGATTTAAATTGCATATGTATCTTATTTTATTTTTACTATACACTACACATTTCATAACTTTTTGCATATCTGATGTTGCACATGCAGTATATTTCACTTACTTATTCTTTATGCTGCTATTTTGCACATCCTCTTAATGCTATAATCCATAAAGTTTTACACTTTCATACATACATATTCCAGTGTTATAACTGTCAGTTGCCTATATTTATCTAACTCTTTTACTATGCACACTGACAAATTCTGTTAAGTACTGTATTCTTCTTCAAGAAGCAACTGGCGTGTATAAATGCAACAAAGAAAATAATTTACTCACACATCAACTAGTATAATTTCATTGGTGTTTTCCCAAATTTCCACTCAGCGTTTTATTGTCTAAACCATTACATTTCAGTTTGATAGTGTGTATATATGTGTCTGTGGGTGTGTGTGTGTAAGATGAAGAGAGAGAGAGAGAGAGAGAGAGAGAGAGAGAGAGCGAGGCGGTAGCTTTAACGAGGTGAAGCGATGAATCCTCTCCTTGTTAAGATAATTATGATCAGCCTCATTGTCAGAGCTAATACTTCACCCAGGCTGTCTTTACGCTATGACTACCACTTAGCCTGTGTTAGCTTACCGTAATACATCATACAGCCATGTGTGCAAAACTCTGTGTGTGTCTGGGTGTGTGTGCATGTGTATATATATGTGTGTATGTATGTACATGGTCAAACTGCTAGCATCACTCTGCTAAGATTATATCTACCATATGAAATACATTCATAGCATCTGATAAACATTTAGCTAAAATTCAGCTGGAGCAGAAACTAAGGGTAGGATACAGGAAACCAGACAAGGACACTGGAAAGGAGACACTGACCCAGAGAAGACACATACACTGACGGATCAATAGACTAATACTAATGCAGACATAGTGATTGATAAACCAACGCTGACAACAGAGGGGAGAAAACTCTCGACCATTATTGGCTAAAATGTCAGTCACTCCTGCCAATGGTGTGCGCTGGTGTCATGTCAGATATCCTCAGGCAACGAATGAGGAATGGAGGAGGGCGACCTCGCCTCTTCGACGTGTACTACACAATCTCTCTTCTTACTTCCACCGCTTGTGAAACCACCGGTTAAATGAAACGGAGCACTGTGTTTTAGAAACTCAGAGGAGAACAGGTCACATACGGGGGTCGACGAGGCTGTATTATGACAGAGCAACATGGTGACACAAACTCAAGGCCGCATCTATCAGCAAAACGTCCACACGTAAAGGTGCAATCCCTGCAGAGCTAAGGGAGTTCCTGGGTCTCTTTCACTGGTGTGAGATATAAAAACACACGAGCAATGAACTGGTGAGCCCTTGCGGTTGTGGTCCACACTTAGAGGGCTGATGTCTCTTCAAAAGGTTGCTGCGGTGCAAAGAAGCGGCGCGCCCTTATTCCAATCGGAGGGCCGGAGCTGCAGGAGTGACAGGCAAATTGACGTCCTGTTCAGAGGGCAACAGATAAATGTTTGATGAATTGGCCAATACTGGGGCCGTGATGGCCTTCATATGTGCATAATGGACTATCCAGAGCACCCTTCAGATTGCCTGCCAGGATAAGGCTGTGTAATGAATGGGAGAAGGGAACGGGCCTGGGACACCCAGTATCTGGACTGGCTTTAATAAACTTAATAAGAAAGGTGAATGGAGTCGGGGGTTGGCCAAAGAGCAAAGAAAGAGAGGGAAAGCCTGTCTGTCTGTCTCAAATTGTCAAATATGAATTATTGTGATGGGTCTTTCCACTCCCTAATCAACTGACTGCGAGTGTGAAAGGCGCCGCGTGATAACGGTTGTTCAGGTTTGCGACAATAATGAAAAACCGACATGGATTACAATCAAAACACAGGACAAGGTTCATCCCCGTTGTTTACCACAATTCCATCATGGGGGCTCAAGCCGGCTGTATTTCATCACTCTAACCCCCCAAAAATGACAAATAAAGATAAAAAATACCAAAATACAGCATGCATACACTATCAGGATTAACTCGTGGTAAATAAGATAACATTATCTGCAAAAGCAAATTGGTGCCCCGCAACCCACCCCCAAAACCTCAAATACATCCCACCTACCACCTCCACACGGTTCAGATCAGGCCTGTTCCCCGCAGCTATAGTCTATACACGTCGGTATACATGTATCTCTGACGGCGATGGTGAATTAGACTGTCATTATCTGTTTCTATCTCCCCCAAGCCCTCGCGCTCTTTCTCGCTCACATGCAGACAGTCACAGTTCAGCGTGGCACTCCTCTCTCCATGTCGCCGGGCCTCAGGTGGCAGTCATTTAAAGATCACACGTCCAGGACACACATAGCCCTCCCTGAATGCATGTCAATTCACACATGGGAAGAGGATTACACGTCTCCTCCCAGGCAGCTGCAAATTACTATTAATGGCAATGCAAATCATTAGAGTACGTTTAGGGCCTCCGGCAAATCTCTTCTTTATGTGGGTTCACTCTTAATCTGTTTTGAATATTACGCTATGCCTGCTCCTGATAGCCTATGTGTAAAAGCATCACTAGCTACAAAGACGTCAATTGGAGGTGGCATGTCAGATTGAACTTTGCATAGGGTTACATCATTTATAAAAAATATAAAAAAAAATCTCTTTAAGAGAGCATAAACAAATCCAAGCAAGAAGAAACCTGTGAAATACAATTAGCAAAGTTCTTAGTTGATATAGAAGTAAAATATCACCGCTCATGATTTAATTTTATAGGAGCTTATTGTATGAACAGTGCAGATTGATTCATGGGAAAACAAAGCCCTACATTGTGGTGTTTATAACATTTAAAGGTAGTTTCTGCGCGTTTGCGTGATGAAACTGCTGTGGCTCCTGTGTCACTTGAGTTATGGACTTCCCCGTGGATATCCCTGCTCTCCCCGCTGAGTGTGCGAGGTTAATATTCTCTCCCAATGTCATTAGTGCTGGCAGAGGGACTGAGAGCTCTGTGAATCAGACAGGGACTGATCCCTTCAGCTCTCACACACACACACCCTCACGCATACCCGCACACAAGGAGCCAAGGCCAGACCACATCAAGCAAGGCCACTGTACTGAGGTCAGCGCAGCCTGGCCTCATGCCTCCCCTCGCACCTCCAATCCCTGTCTGATTAATGACTCTGGATCAACCCTGGCCCGGGGATAAGGACTTGACAGACACTCCTGTCAGGTCCGACCTTATAATCCTGGTTTGACCCCGGTCTGGCCTGGGCTAAAGTCTAAGCTCCAACAATGACCTGATTGAGAGGCAGAATATGAGAAGAGGGGTGACTGAGAAATCACTGAAGAAAAGGCAGATGTTAAAATGTGTCTGGGCAGAGATGTTTGTTTTATGACTGGAAGGAATGATAGTTGATTTCCACTCACAGAGCTAAATGGTATTGAGAGACACCCTGTGATATAAATCAACATCACAGAAGGGATGTGTACATTATGTGCGGTAGGGCCATGCTCCTTCAGAGTTGACATGAAACTTTCCTCCTCATCGCGAGTGCCTGGACTCACGGAATGGCCATGCTTCTTGTGAATGTTGGAATTGAAAGATTAGTTGTCCATCCACATGACAAACACCCTCCCCTCTCAGTGCGTTGGAGCTGAAAATCAATTCACTGATGGCATCTCAGCCAGTGCGTACATCATTGCGGCACAAACAAGCGCACGCAGGCACACGCGCGCTCACACACCCATGTGCACACACAATCTAAATGTATATAATAAAACCACACATGCAGCGCAGGACTTGGATATCAGCGGCTGACATTGTCAGTCAGCCAGAGCGCCTTTCCATTGGTATATTGCCATAAGTACGCTCAACATTAAACAATAGATGTTGCAATCTACATAAATGAAATGCATTGCATCCTATGAGGGAGAATCCCTCGGAGCGCGGGGCCGCCTGAGCATGTTTCTGTCATTACAGTGTTCAGGCTCGGTGCTTGTCAACATTTCCCTGAGAGGGGGAGCCATCCCGCATTACGTTTGAGTGAGTTCAACTGTCAACTGCCAGCCATTTGTATGCCTCAGCATCCACCTAATAGCAAATAATCACTACCCCGCGCCCTCTTCATGGCAAATGATCGATGTTGTCTTGAAGTCTGATGGATGACCCTGCCACAGTGATGTCCAGGCATGCATTAAAAACCACCTCTATGTATTGCCTGTCAGCCTGATATGCACGCACGAGCACGGTGCACGCGCGCACACCCGGACAAAACAGAGAACGAAACAAAGCCAGAGAGTAAATGATGATCTAATTCACAGATTTAAAAGCGAAAGTTAATTTCTCCATATTAGTGGGAAATCTTCTAATGTGACTGGACCTGGGGTGTGATTGGTAGACAGGATTACTAGATGTAGACTGCTCCACTACCACCTGGGATGCTTCTTTCCCTCCTCTTGCCCCCCCCCACCTCTCTCTCTCACACACACACACAGCTCCCTATTCCCTCTCAGTGCTCAGATTAAAATGCACAGCACCACAATCTTTGATCTCTCACTTGCTGACACAAATCCTTTCAAGCCTCAACATTTTCCTGCAAAGGTAATTAGTGCTAATTAAAAAGTTTCGAAAGCCTTCTACGGCTGCTGTTGACGCCGCCGCCGCTGCTGCTGCTGCTCAGCCGTGCCCTCCGTCAGATTACCCATCTACCCCCTCCCCGGGTCCTGCGGATGTGTGTGTCAGCTGTGTTCCTGCCTCTTTGCTGGAAGGATCCCATTACTAGACAGCACCAGTCAGCCTGGAACTTGGGGCAGAAGCGGAGCAGAAATCTGGGGGCCCAGTAAGGGGTCTAACTGGTGGCTCTTCCCCTCAACAAACCTGTGCTCTACGGGGGGAGCATGTAATGACACGTGTAACAAACACAAATCCCACAAATAGAACAGGTGTAGTCTTTAATTGGGAGATCCAACCTTGGAGGAGGGGACTTCATGAGGGATTCAATCACCTGAAAAAATCACTGCAGCGAAATATATCACTTAATATAAGCCTGGAGGTAGGTAATGAAAACAAACAAACTTTGAACTGTCATGCCATAATAAACAAACATGTGTAAATAAGAACTTCCTCTTAAGTGTGATTCCGATAATTTGAAATGAAGGTAAAACTTGAGCATCAATGCAAGTGTGACGACACTCCCATCATTCATTCGCCAGGCCGCCTTACCGCTTTCATCAAGACATTACTATGATATAATTAGCTGTCTTTCCAGCATATCATTAAGTGGCTTGCAAGTGTCAGGTACAGAGGCGTCTTACATATGACACGCAAAAAGCAATATCACTCCACAATGTTTCAAAATGATAATTACATAATCTCAGCATGGAGAGGAGGCAGAAAAGTGTTAATTAGACAACTATTCATACCAATTAAAGTATCAAACCTCCTATTTCTTTTCCATGTGAATATGGAGCTTGCTGTCTTCCTAATTACCACACAATACAATTACGCTGCTAATGTAAAATCAAGGGAAAAAATCAAGATAGTAACATCACGACTGAGTATTCTATACATTTTCAGTCCCGTGCACCAAGGTGTTTGCTAGAAGCTAGAAGGCAAGTTCAACTTAAAGAGCTTGTAACAAACAAGTATGGTGAGTTTTTTTTTTTGCTCACAATGAATGCCAGGAGAACGCTTTGACTCTAACAACCCTATTAATAGGTTTGGTGATTGACATGTAGGTGTGCATACAAGAAGGAGAAGAAGAAAAAAAAAAGAAAAACAAGAAAGTTATTGATTTGACCTTTGGGATAGTTATTTCTTTCATCGTTGTTGTTTTTGTCTTGTTTTACACCACGCAAGGAGATAATAGAACATGTCACTGCACAAGGCAGCTTGAAATTGAATGCCGTCATTTTAATTTAAATGTTACATTCTCGGTGACATCTCTGTCAATGCATAATTGGCACTGAATCCCAGTTTGGACTTACATATTTATCATTCAGCGTGAGACACTCAAAGTCACACACAGATATGTTTCTTTGATGGCAAAACAGTCGTGATGTGGAAAAAAAATAGAACTGTAAATCAACTGTCGCTCTGTCAGTTAAGCTTTTTGTCGCAAGCTTGCACATAGACATGCATGATTAGAAATGGCAAACAGGCTGTAGGCTGGGATCACTGTCCCTCCACTGGAACTGTATAAATAGGCTTATTCAATCAAAGTGGAGTGAGGAAAATACAATAGAGGGTCTTAATAGAATACGATAATAAATGATGGACACTTGGTTTATTGGGTGACCAACCTTGAGATTGCTGCTGAAACTTCCCAGTGGGAAACGATAATTATTTATCAAACGATAATGGGTGCAAAAGAAAGGTACACACTTTCCACACGAGTGTTACTTACACCACATGTAGTGCACGCTGAACATTTTGCAAAAACAAGAGGTATTTTTATTTGGAAGGCTTATGCAATGGATTGCACTGCTTCATGGGCAGCTCAGAGCTATGTGGTGAGATCCAGTGAGCCATATGCACACGGCTTTGAAGACCCATCTCAAACACAAGAGATTAGAGAGCCAACTTGCCCCAGCAGTCTCTCTCCACTGAAGATGGCCCTTCTGTCTCTGTAGTTTCCTGACATGACAGCTTAAAGGGACGTTTGTGATAGACTATCTGCCTGGTGCTACCCACGGCAGATAGTCTAAAAAAAATAAATAAATAAATTAAATTATATAAAGAATGAATCCCTATCCCTCCCTCTTTCACTTTCTCCCTACGGTCTTCCTCCCCCCGCCTCTCTCTGTGTCTTACCGCTGGCCCATTACCTTTACAGAGTGAGGCTCATTAAAGAAGGCAAGTCGAGTCAAATCTTTCTGTAATTCAACAGAGGTGAATTGCTGTCAACATCATTAACCGTCATTTCCCCAACTCACTTCAGTACTTATGAAGTGTTCTTTATTGTGTAATGATCCAAATCTCTCCTCTAAATCGCCCCTCTTCAAAGGCCCTGGAGGACATACCACCCATGCAGCCGCCTGACATGTCAGAGGGCCAGATTAAATGTGGCTCCATCATTACGGCCCTCTTTGTGCTTAAACAGATCCAGCACTTCATCCTGCGCTTGAACTAGCAGGTACCGTTAACTCAGAAGGAGCCGAGCGGAAGAAAGATCAGCGGTGCCAGAGAGTTCAATGGAAAGGGAGCGATACTGGTTCTCTAACATAGCTGTCTTATCTATGCAAACCTTCAAGTAATACTGGATGATTTACCTCTGGTTTTCTGCATTGCGAGACCAAGCCTTAGCCAAATACTTTCTTCTCCCCCTTTCGGTATTTGAATAGTGTTTACTGATAGCTCACTGATCTCATAAGGCACCATTGGTCAGGCTGGCTCCATGGCTAATTATAGTGAGAGCTGGCCTGCTTGTCATGCTAGGAGATGTCCTCTGAGTCCTGTCTTAAGAGAAGCCTCCTTTGTGCTTCCGCCATTGTGTGTCCCCCAGTGCCCAGTATCATGCTATGCAATGTCCTCCAGGCCTTGTGTTGGGGAAAGCCCCTTTTGTGTGGGCACCATTGTGTGTCCCCGGTGCTGAGCCCCCTGCGAGGTAGGAACACAGAGACAGTGCAGCAGGGGGATGCTTCTCAGGGCCCTAAGACCTACAGTAAATCTTCAAACAATTTAGACAAACAAAAACGGCCGCTGTGCTGGGGAGAGAGGAGACAAGGAAAAGCAGATGAATAAGCAACATCAATTACTGGGGCTTTGACCTGCAAGCCCCCACACCATGGCACACATTTCACACCAAATCGCCCCAGATTGGAGTTGACACTGCTGGAGTGGAAACACTGACCCCTCACAAGGCTAGCGCTTCGAACTTAAGACCGGAGAGAGGCAGGGGGGAGTGACAAACTACATAGACTAAGGCCAACATGGAATGGAGGCAAAGAGGAGGGGTACAAAAAAAAAAAAATACGCATAATAGGTCCTAGTTTGTTTCAAAGTGAGACAAAATGGCTCAATTTGAGCACTTAGGCCATCGGAATTGGCCCAGCTGAGGTACAAGAGGAACATGCGAGGGGACAACCGCATCAGGCCACTGATAAGTAGCCTATAAGAGGAACAAAGCCGGATGTCCAACAGGCTTACCAGTGAACTTGAGTGGGACTGGACTCTCTTTAAAGCTTGTTTTAGCCTCCCAGCTTTACCCCCGAAAAGTGCCGCTTCCCCTGAACCCTTTTCACTCGGGCATACAAACCCTCCCTTTACTTTGTGAGGGCGGACAATGGCAAAATAAACACATGGCTCATATTTGCTCAAGACATAGTGCGTTGCTCTTATCTAAAAAGTTACTCACACAAAGACCTTTTCAGTTAAAACGTCTGAATGCTGAAGTTGTAAGAAAGTGTTATCTCACTTTCCACACGTGTACTTTAAAAAAAGGGGGCTTTTTTCATTATTGCTTTGATTGATAAAGCTGGAATAAGAGCGTCTCCAAAGGTGAGAGACCACGCAACCGTTAGTCGACAGTTAGTCAGTACACTGTTAGAGCTTGTGTAGGCAACTTTTTTTACTTAAGTTTTGACAAATCACTACTATGCACAGAGGGTCTGAACCAAACTAAATGCAATGAAAACAAAATATGGTCTTCTGGGCTGCTCCTTAGGCTGAAATCTGTAATGTGTTAAAATCCGTCCGGTCTGAATCTAAACAACCAATCACCTCAAGGAAGTGTCGCTACCTAAGCACCAATCACGTCTTGTGCGCACGCACCGTGCATTGCTGCTGTATACGCTCGCCTCCCTGACTTAGCTTAGCCTACCGGTACGTTAGCTTAGCTTAATGTAGCTATAATTTGGCAGAAATGGGAGCCGGCTCTCCAGTTCTTAATCCCCCATCGCATCGGCATCGGAGGTACATGCATGAGCGTGCACGCGGGTAGGAAGCGCTTGGAGAACGTAGTGAATCTCAGGTGGGTGCTGTTTGAACTGTTTGAGTTTAAATTTCCGCCAAAATTCAACTCACTCTACAAAGCAGCTTTAATTAATCTTATAACAAATTACTCTGAAAAACATGCCCTGAACAGACAAGAAGACATGCAGCCTAACAGCAGCATAGCAACACATTGACACATTTGGGGGCATCAAGCTCTGGATAGAGACAATCCTAACCATCTCCCAATTAGCCGGGGAAAAGCAGAAAATATGTCTTGGGTTCACGGACCAAGCGTGAAACTTAGAGATATGGCATGGCATACAAAAATAGGACACGTCTTTTTAAAGCCACACATGCAACGAAGAAAATTTAGGAGGAAAAACAACAAGAAAAACAAGTTCATGTTACTTTTTGGCAAGACTGTAGTGTAGTTGTGATTGTTTAATATTGTTTTCAGTGGCTTTTTATTTTACTATAAATTCAAATGAAATGCCAGATATGATGGATACACTGTTGTAATCATGAATACCAGGAGAGAAACAAATGCAACAATTTTTACAGGGCTTCACAACAGAAAATAAAATTTGGCATTTATGGTTGGGAGGAATGTAGGAGAGAGTATATGAATGACTGTTGAAAATAATGAAATGCTAATAGTACCCACGTTTATTACTAAACATGCATGCACACGTGCTTAAAAAGGTTCAAACCGATATGCATTCCTCTAGTATGCTCATACATAATATAAGCCTGTTAAGTCAATACTTAATGAGGAATTGCTAGTCACCAGTGCATTAAAACAACATCCACTCTAAAGGTTAAATGCACACGACAGTCACACTCTAAATAATTTCAAGTGTAGTAATATGAACATTAAGGAGGTCATTAGCAAAGCTAATGATATCCAAAAGCCAATTTTCCCTCCATGAGACCTTGACACATTGACAGAGAAGTTATGAAATCTGTCAGACAGCCATTGCAAGGAAGAATATGTATCTCTGTGCATTTTAAAGAAAAAGAATATCAAATCCCAAGTGCATCGCAAAGTATTTGACCTAGTCAAAAGCACTGCACGCCTGACTAATGTGTAGGACTTAAGTGTGAGAACCTTTTTCAAACAATGGAATCCTCCGCATCCGCACATCTTTCCCCTGATCACAGCCATTCAAACAGAATGATAATGGAGCTTACGCCAGTCAGTCAGTCAGTCGTCTTTGCAAATGGAAATCCAGAGAAAGGTGGAGACGGGAATCATTTTATCTAGTTGACACACATTACAACGGAGAATTTCAAAAGAGTAAGATGGAAGCTTTCAGGTCAATTATGGTGTCAAGGCTGTCAGCTTGCAATGAAATATATACCTTTGAAGAACACTTTACTGGAGGGATGAGGTAGGAGGGAAGGAAAGACATACTGTTTAACCCAGAGACCATATAAGAATATCACAGATGATGGAGTAAAAAGTGGCAAGATAATGGACCATTTTCACAGAGCACACTTTGTCAAGGGGGACGGATTACATACAATTTCTAAAGTGTGGTATCAAGGAATATTATTTCCGGGATCTACACTGATTAATGACATCAGCTGGAACAAGGTGCACAAAGTCATTTATAAAGTAATTTAGGTACTGGGCAAAACGTAATTTAGGTAATGTTACACTATAACCCAACCAAAGACAACATTAAATCTTTTTAGGATTGCATTTACAAAATAATGATACCAAATCAAGCCTGAGACCCAATCCTTAGATTATGTATCAAAATGTTTTAATCTATTTTCATAGAAAATACCAGCTAGCACTCCTGGTTAATGCCCTACTCTTCTTATCTGTAAGCCTTTGATTCAATGAGAAAAAGCGCAGATCCCATTTCAAGCTTATTTATCAATTTCACTAAAAGGATTCTTCAGGAAATATGGAAAGGGGGTGAAACACAAAGTGACATGCAGAAAGAAAGAAAAGGAAAAAAAAAATACACACTCAACCCCTTTGCGTTTCCTGGACCCCCTTTTTATTCCATCCTCCAAAATGTAAATGCCCTCGCCCTCTGTTCAAGATATAAAATACTAACCTTGAGACAGTGAGTGACAGAGAGAATTATGGGTTATTGTAGTGTCAGAAAGGGAGACAGCTGTATGATGAGATTCTGTGTCATTTAGACAATCAGAAACTTAAAAGGCAGCGTGACACATTTCTCCCCCTCCATCCGACAGGGCTCCTGACATGGCTGGTGATAATTTCCAGGAGAGAGAAAAGAGACACAGAAAAAGAGTGAGCAGAGGGAGACAGAGAGAGAGAGAGAGAGAGGACAAATGAAAATGGAAGTCACTGAAAGAAAGGTGTGATTTCTCCTCTTCCATATGCAGTGTGGGCCGTGTGATAGCCTGTGTGCTGCATTCATTGTGGGGAATCAAGACGAAATATCCCCCTTACATGTCAACCTGCCAGCCCGATAAGAGGTGTCTGAAGCTCGGTATGAGATTAATACTTCCCAGCTAGAAATGACACAGGATGTGAAGGGGAACTTTTGATCTGTGTGTGGTGAAGCCACTCCTGACAACAGTACAAGACGAGCCGCAGTAGGTGCACACTTCCATCTCAGGTCAGGCATGCGCATGGACAGCCACTAACACACAACTTATACAGCTTACAATTTTATCTAAGGCCACAAATAAAGCACAACAACATTAAGTGTAGTTGTCAGTTTACACACGTTCACTTGTGGCTATAATGAATAGGAGATAAATGAAAGGATGAAGTGCCTGTCAACATAATGAATTCAATAAAAGCAACATTGTCTACTTTGTCACTTTTCAATAGCAGTGACATGTAATTACTGTTATTTGTAGAAATAGCCTTCATTATCATCTCCGAGGGCCCTTCCGTTCTAACCGCTGAAAAGGAGCTCAACAACCTTAAATCATACTCTAATGGAAATATGCAGCAATATCATGATGCACCGTGCTATTCAAGAAAAATGCACGAGTGAAGTTTTCAGGTCATGTTATGTGGGAATAGTACAGCAATATGAGTTCTGTGAAAGAGTTGAAACACTTTCACTCCAGTAGAACATTTTCCATACATTGCACGCATACATCCACATGCGTTCATGAACTGCCAACCTCTGATTGTAATGAATAATTCATATAAATTACGGATGTATCCAAATCTCTCTCTCTTTCTCTCTCTCTCTCAATTCAATTTCAATGCAATATGCTTTATTGGTCTGAAAGTTCATGAAACGATGTTGCCAAAGCATCAACATCACATTTACATAGATTCATACATCCATACATTGTATTACAACATATTTCCCATTATGTTATGCTTGTTACAATACCCTCTCTCTCTCTGCATGTGTACAATATTCGGATTCGGACACATCCCTATGATTTATAAAACTTTTATTTATCAGTTTCTGATTGTACAATGTCCCCCAGTTAGGGGGGTGGGGGCGAGGGGTTCAGACAGTTTATGAAACTTTAGTTAAAAATACCAAGAGAGAGGGAAAGAAAGAGAGAGAGAGATGAAGATGAGGACAGTTTGATGATAATGTGGAAATATATTTCATAATTAATTATATACCAATGTTAAATCAATTTGATGTTTTGAAGGTACGACACCTGCATTGCCAGTGACTGTTCGGTTAGAAAATGCATTTGACTTTGACTTTAAGTATAAACCACGCTCACTTCCAGTCTTCTATCTGAATACATAAACCATACTTCTGTGGCTTTGTGGCTAGCTAGCATTAGCTAGGCTTCAAAGTGGAAGTGAAGAAATTTGGAAGAAAATTAAAGTGATTTAAAGTGATTAAGTGCTTAAAGTGATTTGTTTAAATCCTTAAATATTTCATTTGTGGGATTCCCACAATAATAGTTTATCTCAGCCCTGATTTAAGGTGTAGAATGAAGGGGACATTCTGTTATACATGTTTTTGTAACAACTTTATTGAGCCCCAGAATATGTAGTGCGAGTGATCATGCACTATGTTGCACAGAAAACCAAAACTTTTATGTAGATGGAGTTGATGAGTAGAATAGTAAACAATGAGCAGTTATCAATTCTGCTTATCAGTTTAGATTAAGTATCAACAGCTTGTTGATACTAAGGGGGCTATGTTGATATTCATGGAAAATTCCATTTTTAACCCAGTTACTCAAGTAATCTGATTTTGAATTGACGCATGTTAACGTTATAATCAGGTTTAGAATAACCTGGTTAAGGTCGTACCCCGATTATGAGAACCCTGTTTAAGATGCCTAGTTTAGTCCCATAATACAAGGGTGACATTCAAAATATTACTTATCCTGTTTTCACCATTTACAAAATACAGAGTCACATAGTGTTACGGGTTTATTTTCATGTTAAGAAGAAGAAGAAAAAAAAGAAGCATTCTGGCAGGGGTGCTGGGATCATCATCATTTCTTAGCCCTGTATTAAAAGTAACCTACAGCTGCTCAGTCGAAAGGAGGAGGGGATAGCTGGCAGCCAAAACATTTTATAGTGGCATACCATTCTATCTGTGGGAGGGACACCACAAATGGACAGGAATGGCCTTTAAGCTGGTTTACTGTACACGCAGACTCAGTCTCAGGGCATCAAATGTGTATGTAGGAGGTTTAACCTGAATAACAGCTTAACTGGTTCATGGCCTATCGGTAATATATGTGCAGTATGCTCCACGCATAGAAAATGCCATTATTAAACTGAATGTCAGAGATGAAAATAAGTGAAAAAACACGCTGGTCAGGAGACCTTCATTTTGAAAGCTGCCATATGTATTGTCTTACACAACTATGAATGTGAAGCTGCTATAACTTCTCATTCATGACCGTGACATTAATCTGTCATTGGCCTGTTGAAGTATAAATTTGCAGAGTAAAGACTTTACAAATGGTTGCAAAATTTCTTTTGACAATGTTGTCTAGATGGTATGAGCACTCATCATCATCATCATCACCACCACCATCATCATTGTTATTATTACTAAAGTATCATTAAAAAATGGACTATAGGGACAGCTCCACTGTCAAATTCTAATGCCTGAAGCTCAACATAAAGAATTGCTTTGGAGGGAAGACAGATAATGTCCTGAGCAGAAGAGAGAGAGAGAGAGAGAGAGAGAGACTCCCTCTCTTTTTTTCTTCCTCTCCCAGTTTCATTCCATCCTATTTTTTCTTCCCTCCGTTCTGCAGTTGTGTCCTGACCTTGCAGCTTCCATGGCCCATCCATCTTGGGCTGCTTAGCCATTTCGCTGGCTTCATACTGCGCAGATTAACACAATTCATCACCACAATCATCCTCCATTCATCACCCTTTCCAATGAATGTTTTGACATCCAGTTAATTTTCTGCTGATGATTTATCAAATTATAATTACCATGCTCTGAAGGGCTCATTTATTATGTTGATACATGATAATGATGCCAAAGTGGATTGAATTTTAAGTAAGTTCTCTCTGCGATTATAACATATGCGTTATTGTGAATAATGCTGTGCGATTTGATTCTTTACGGCCTGGAAACTCCTGAGACAATCCTAATGTTATAATAATCAATGCAAAAAAAGGAGAGAAAGCAAGACTGCTAATTCAATTTTTTTACAGAACAAATTGTTTGGCTGGGGAGCAGCAAGCATGAAAAAGTTCAATTAGATTCAGAGCTCCCATCTTGGATGCTCAGTAATTAAAGAGTGCACTAATTCAATCAGGGGGTAAGACTCGGGCAGAGGGAGTTAGGCTGTTTCTTAATAGGTTATAGGTTATTTCTCACATACTGCCCACATAGGCACTTCATTAGCCTTCTGCTTAACAATTCACTCAGCTTTTCAGCCTCATTATTATCCAGGTTTATTAAAATCCAATGGCCGCCTATCTGTTTCTATTACTGAGGAGCTGACCAGCTTAATGCACTGGGTCACTTTTAAGGGCAAATACACCAACTGCTGTTTATGACCAGCGAAAGAGGAATAGTAAAAGGCTATTGGAAAGGTGCTAGTTTTTTTCTCTCTGTATTAGGAAACACAAGTGGGAATATAACTAGGCTAGCATGGCCTTAGAAAAGCTCAAACATATATCCAGTTGCCCTCAACAATAGCCTTTCTCCATATGATAGACGATTAAATCTTTTCAACAGAGCAAAATTGGATTTCATTCGGTCAGATTTTTTCCCCCCCTTTTCTTCAACGTGGCTTTTACAACTTTCACACAGGCGATGGCATTTGATCCTTCGACCTATGCTTAGACACCAAGCTAAATCACTGGTCAAAAGATGGAGGCGGTTTGTGTGTAACCGCAGTGCATTCTGGGGCAGAGGCAGCCAGCTCAGGGAGATGAGGGCTTAGGAGGTGTTAAAGGTTATTGAATGCTGGAGAATTCTCCTGGCGGCGGAAGCATTGTTTACAGCTATCTATTTTTTTGACTCTTTGCCCTTGGGCTGCGGCCCATAAACAGAGCTGCTATCCCCTACACCCTGGCTAGTGGTGAGTGCAGAGCATAATTGTGAGTCCCCCTTGGATGTCCCAAAAGTGAAAGATGTGTCTGGTAAGTGAGAGAGGTCAAACACGAGCATGGATATTTATTACATGCACTGCAACC
>OMLF01048315.1:0-14777 GCA_900302615.1 Holocentrus rufus | reverse complement strand
AATAAGAATTCTCCTCCAGCCATTAAGTTAGTGTGCTGCCTGGTTTTCCCCTGTTGATGTCATGAATGACCAGGGCTGCTTATGTCTATTGAGAGTCTAGGAGAAACCTGCAGTGTTGATAGCTCTGCTGTGTTGGAGCTCATAAAAAAATAAGAGTAAGTAAAGAGCAATGCAGGGCGAAGCAGGTGAGAACTGAAACGATGATGGTGAAACAGAAAATGCCAAAGAATATAGACGTCAGACTTAAATAGCCTGTGGTTTTAAGAAAGAACATGTAGATGACGCTCAGCAAGCCACCTGCCTTCATTTCCCTGCAGATCAAGGAAACAATTCCTTGATGTTATTATTCTTTCTAAAAAGAGTATAAAACAGTAATCTGAGCTTCTGAAACAGAAAGAAATACTTCATTTACTAAGAAAATGATCATATCTCAAATAAACAAATGGCTCAGTCACTTGCTTGTTTATGCTCTGCAGTCTCGGTGGTTTTGGTCATTTACAAGTTTCATCAGAAACTGACAGCAGCAGTTTCTGATGAAACTGGTAAACGACCAAAAGTACATTGTGGCATAGGGGTTTTGGCCTCCAGGTCCTCAGTCATCATGGCTCCTCTATGTGCAGCTGGCTCCTGCTTCAGGGTGCCCAGGTTGAGGAGAAGGAAAAGAAAAGCTCTCTGGAACTCTTTGAGCTCCAGCATGTCTACCAGCTCAGCCTCTCAGTCTCCTCTCTGGCATCACTCCGGTCCATCAGGAGCTGCAGACACAGCCTTCCTTGATCTGACTCGCGGTTCTGACAAATAGATTGGAGTTAGGTACTTGAGTTGTGCCCCTTCTGTTTCTTGAACTACTCCAATTTTGTCTCCATGGTGAGGAGCTCAGGAATAGTAAACGGTTAGCAGTGGGTGAACACCAAACTGTAAAATCGGGTTGCCCCACCTTGACAGCAAGAGATCAGATACAGTTTATTCCCATACACCTATATTGGTGATTCTACTATAAGTATGCATTGATTTGTACTGGATCACTTGTCTTGCCTGTAAGCCTGAAAATCTCTCCACAGTGGTAGAACGGAGAGCATATAGAGACATACAGAGAATATAGACAGAGAGTATATACCCTTTTTCTGGATATTGAGAATATATATTTCCAACAGTTGGAGGGCATCACTAGCCAAAATCTTTGAGAAGTAGACTTGTGACCATAAAGTCACTGTTTGGATCCCAGCTGGGAAAACCTGGGGCAGGAAAGTAAATATTTAATATAATAAGTAGCAATAACTAAGGCACCTAAGATCCTCAAAAACCATTATACCACTTTATAAGAATGTAAGCACCTGTAAACATTGTAAGCTGTTTTCTTTAAACTTTCAAAAGGTCGCTCATCACAGCTCTTTCATTTTCAGCTATGAACGACACTTGTAATGAATCACAAGGGACTGCTGAGCAAATATTTGCCATCCAGTGGCGTTAATGCTAACTACTACGCACTCTTTCCTGTAAGGATATTAAGGAGCCAATCACGGAAGAGAACGTCACATCTCCATGGAAACAATAGAACGCTTGGGAAGGGGCAAATGCAGACCTGGGGAGAGACGCTGCTATTTCCTGCTGGAAGATCTGTTGATTTTAAACTCATACTTTTTGAACTGTTCTAGGTAAGTTCGTACTGAACTGATTATATCCTACAGAATGTATTTGTTAAATAAAGAAATAAATACATAGAAAATTTTTAGGAATGATCAAGAAACGTCTTCTCTTGTCCACCTTACCTTTTGCTGCCTCCATGCCCCTGCTACTTACAACCAAGAAACGTATAAAGATTAAAATTAAAAATGTATAAAGATAAAAAAAAAAAAAATCTTTATACGTCCATTGCTTACAAAAACGGTGCATTTGCTGTTTCTTTTGTTTTGCCCCTTAAACTGTTTTTCTCAGTGTCATCAGCAATGGTGAAAGGCCTTGCTACATAATCAACATCTGACACTTGTGATTGCGATTGGCTTGCGATTGGCGTTTTTTTTTTATGTCTTTAGGACTACCTACCTTACTAAATACAGTGACATTCTTTTTTAAATTCATGAATAACTTAATTAATACATGAACAAAAGGGCAACATAGAGGAGCTTGATAGCTGTAATGAATTAAATTGTCCAGATTGTGGCACTGTTCTCAAAAATAAATCCATATTGCTCAGTTCATATAAGAGCAAAGTAGAATCTCTGTAAACAAATGTCTACTTCCAGCTGGTTCAAATTTCATAATGCCGTAGTTTCACAAGCTATATAATTCCCAACATTGCTGATAACTGTCAAACTATGTCTACTTTTGTTATATACATTTTTAACCCCTGAGCAAAATTAATTAGGCTACTATTGCAGTTAGGTTGAACTTGCAGCAAGAAACGAAAGATAATAATTTTTACCTTGTTTATCTGCCGCTTTCCTTGATTAAATGGTTACAGTGTCTTTCACAGTTTGTGCAATCATCACAAACGATGCTCAGCAATAGGAACATTTTCAAATAGTACAATAGGTATCACCAGATATGACAAAAAAGTATGTCTCTGAATCTTTTTCATCAAATATTCATTCAAATTTGCAAATTTGTTGTACTCTCTAGTGTTAGTCAAAATATTAATTTTGGCTCCAGAAAATTTTGGTTGTACTTTGTTTGTGTTGGTGTGACCTGAGTTGTTCCAGAGCTCAATTTGATTTTCAAATTAAGTCAAAAACTCATTAGATCAGGCCAGGGCCTTGTAAGGATGTTTGAGTATTAAACAATGCACAGTAGGTACTAAACATACTAAGATGGATGCATGAGGATGTTGTTATAACTGTGAAATTTGATTTAATTTTAATTTGAAATATTATCTTACATTCCCGTCTAGTTTAAATCTTAAACAAGATAGAAACCCAAAATCAACCTTCAATTTAACTTGTATGATCTTGAAAAATGCCCTTGTTTGTTTCTCTTTTCAGCTCTGGTGCCTTATCCTAAATCTAATTTTTTGTTTTTCTCATTTCACAATGAGAGCTACTCTCACAAGAGTAGCAGAACCCTAACTGCTGGCTTTCTTACCTTCCAGGACCATATTCTGTTTGATTTCTGTCTAAATGACTCAGAATGGGGACAATCCTAAGTACTTCTATTTAATTTTTGCACTATTAGCATTTGATTAACTTTGTTATGCACTTGCAGGGATGGCGGGGACATCGCGGCATGATCATGAGATGGCAATGAATGCCAAGCGACAGCTGTCTGTGTGCTCCGACCCAGTGGAAAGGCTGCGACTGCAGTGCCTGGCACGGGGCTCCTCTGGCATCAAGGGTCTGGGCAGGTGAGCTGGTCTGGGAATTTGGCTTTTCAGACCTGACCGTGATCAGCAAGAGCTTTTCAATCTAGCCCTCTCACAGAGATTGATTTAAACCTGGATCTCCAGGTGAACACAGTTAGGTTTTCTATCTGGTAAGATTGAAAAACAATACTTTAAGTCCAGTGGGCCAGCATACTTGTGTTCACCCAGGCACAAATCAGTTTTCTAAGTGTCTAACCAGTTTTACAGGACAAGTCAAGATGTTCTACAATAACCCATCCATTAAAGTAATATCTATCCTGTTTATTTCTGTATGACGAGTGATGTTTTTAAGCCTCAGCTGCTTGTTTTCTATCTTGTTTCATGCACCTCATGATATTCTTGACTTCCTCATGTTATGCTGGGCCAATGCCCTATTTATCACTTACCACACTTCCCCCCCGCAGCATCCTCCACATGCTGTTTGAATGTAAACAGCTGTAGTTTGTTTAGCGAGTATGTGTAGTGTGATGCATATGTATATCTATCAATCTATGCTACTGGAAATAGTATGTGTGAGGGTTTTATGCACACACACACACACACACACACACACACAAACACGCACACACACATACACTATTAAAACTTTGCATCACTACCACTTTTTACACTCATTTTTTTTTGCTTTAAGCAGTTAAAGCACAAAAGGCAGTGCTGAATTTTTACATTAGTGTAGCTTCTTCAACTTATTCATGCGTATCAAGTCTTTATAAATACATGTAATCAATCAGAAGGAAACTTGAAAGTTGCTGTCTTCTAATCCAGAACATGCACTGACTCAATTTTCATCATTGGTGTTTGCCAGGACCTTCAAAATAATGGATGACAACAACAACCGCACCCTGGAGTTCAGAGAATTTCTGAAGGGCTTAAATGACTACGGTGTCCTTATTGAGAAAGAGGAGGCCACCACACTGTTTAAACACTTTGACCGAGATGGCAGCGGGACCATCGACTTTGATGAATTTCTCATCACTCTCAGGGTAAATACACAGAACACACTAAATGCAAAAGTGCCGCTTATTTCAAGTTAAAGTTATTATAATTAAAGTCTCTGCTTCTGTGGTCTTTTCATGCATGGGATGCTTTAATTTCAGCCGCCAATGTCCAACGCCAGAAAAGAAGTGGTCATGCAAGCGTTTCGAAAGCTGGACAAGAATGGTGACGGGATGATCACCATTGAAGATCTAAGGGGTGTTTATAATGCCAAGTATCACCCCAAGTATCAAAACGGGGAGTGGACAGAGGACCAAGTTTTTCGGAAATTCTTGGACAGTTTTGACTCTCCTTATGAAAAGGATGGAAAGGTAATACTTTATGCTTCATCTTTCCCTCATTACCTTGTAGGTGTTATTAACATGCCAGTAGATTGATAAATGAAGTAACCACATGGCTATAATCTTAACCAAGCTCTGTGCTCATCTCCCAAAGTAAATCTGTACATTTCCCAGTCAAGGTGGACAGAAAATACTATTCTATTCCAAGCGTATGGCATAGAGACCAAATATTATGTGTGTCTTCTGACCATCTTTAATAATTGATGTTTGAATGAATAATGACTGTTTTGGATTGCATTAAGATATTTACTGTAAGATAAGTATTCAAAAAAGAACTATGGGGTTTAAGATGTTGCAAAATAACTATCATTTTCTAAATGCAATAGGTCACCCAGGAGGAATTTATGAATTATTATGCAGGTGTGAGTGCATCCATCGATAAAGATGTCTACTTTATTGTCATGATGAGAAATGCCTGGAAACTTTGACTCATGCCAGCTAGAGTCATTATGGTAAACAAGTGATGAGTGTGTGGGGATTAGGAGGATAGCAGGTTTTTCCACTCTCTACACTTTTCATGATGTCGCTTATTTAAAAAAAAACCTCTTTACTTCCTTTCCCCAAGAGGAGTCTTTTATTAACTAAATCCCAGCTGTTCACTCTGAAAATTCAATCTTAAAGAAGTATGTTGTATGGTTTTTCATTCAAAAATATGCTATGAAGAAAAAGTTTGTCCAAAGAATTGATGAATTAAGAATGTGATATAGCCAATAATCTATGAAATGGAAAGTGTAAAATTTTGACGCAATTCTCAAAAGCCATACAAGATATGAACTTGACTAGTAATCCTTGAAGTTTGGTGGTTGAAGCTTCTTAGTGTCAGCCATATGTAGCCTATATGCTTCTGTTTTCTATTTCTACATCTTCAACCATTCTTGCACATATTCACACCATTTTGTGTGAACAATTCTTAGCTGTTTCCATCCAGCTGTCAAGCACACTTTGAAGTTGCACCATAGGCAAAACATCTGTCTCATTAGCCCTAAAACACACAGTGCAGCAGCCCGACCTGAGATGCTTTAGATTCACTTTATTTGATCAAATTGAATCCTGGTGTCAGTAATGGACACTGGCAAGATGTTTCCTCCATATACTGGAGATGATGAATCAGAACTTATAAACTGATCGTATGAACTGTCTCCAAACAGCAGTGAGAGAAAGCACCGTCCAGAGCAACTTAACCCACTCTAACCCCACCACATACTAAGAAGGGGATATTGGGTTTACTGACATCTTTACAGAATTTCTGAGCTTTTGGAGAGCTTTTAAAATTTCCCAAAAATTTAAATTTGCATTGGAGCTTGTGTCAGCTACGTTTAAGTGAATTGATAATCCTCCTCCTGAAAGTAGAAGTATGTCAGAAAGCACATCTAACAGAAATAAGTCTTTCAGAAATTGATGATTAATGTTGATTTATTGTTTTTTTTGTTGTTGTTGTTTGTTTTGTTTTGTTTTTTTCTAATGTGCGATTTAATGTTGGCAGAATTTCTGAAGATGAAAAAAAAAAAGCATAGGGGTGACTGCACACTTTAGCTTTCCGAAACCTTATACCATATTCACCTGCATTGTTGGAATATCTCAACTAACAGTGCAAAAGTCAACATTATATGTTTTATTATTTTATTTATTTTGTCTAAATTTCATCTTCAAAAGAACCTTTGTTCACATCCAGAGTGTAACAGCTTGAGGAAATTTCAGTTGAAATTTTGCCACTTCCATCCAGTCTTTAATAAATTTTAATTCACATAAATATACTTGATATTATCTGAGGGGGTTTTGTACAAGAGGAGTTACTACAAAAATTCTTCTGCTGCTCTGACCTTTGTCCTGCTTTATTCAGGTCTTAATCATAAAACTATACGTCATTTCATTTTTCACTTGTCTGACTGGCAGTGTTGGTGGCAGGCGTGGGCGGATTGTCAAGCTCACTTTCTTTCTTTCTCCTAATCTGCAGGTCACCAAAGAGGAGTTTCTTAACTACTACTGTGGCGTCAGCGCCTCCATTGACAGTGACGTCTACTTTATTCTAATGATGAAAAATGCATGGAAATTATGAGTTTCAAGCTGACTCTATCAAATCAAAGGACATTTTCAGAAAATACCTAATCTTTCATATTATCAGTTGGTCTGATGAAATATAGCACACCTTTTGTACAATATTAAAATAATCATGATGGATTTATAGTTGCTCTTGTTATGTGATATAAAATTTTGCTGTACTGTCAGCTGTAGGTCATTCTCTGCTAAAACTTTTTTTTTGTAATTTCTAAAATGATTTCTTTCCAAACAAATGTGTTATTTATTAGTTTTGAGATTCCCTTTTCAGTTGCTGTGATTCTCTTTTCTACAGTCATATTGCACATATTGCAAGTAACAGATGCTTTATTATAGACAGGTGAAAACAAGACAAAAGTCTACATTTTAACACTTATATTTTATTTTATGTTGATATTCAAAACCACAAACTTCATTTAAATAGCTAAAGAACCTGGAAACATGTCTTGTATGGCTAGTAACATAACATTAACAACATTACAATATATATAGTGCACATTTACAGTAAAATGTTACAATCAGGAACATGATGCTGAGAAAGTGAAACATACATTCTGTTTATTCATTCCAGCTGTTGCTACAGGGAAAAATGTTGTGCATGATATTTATGGAAGCAGCATTACGTTTGGCATCTCCTGCACCCTTGTTTGACCAGGCAAATTGCAAAAAAGAACACAGTCTTATCTACAGACACTACAGGCACTTCAATTGCTGTTGACAGTGTGACCTGTACCACCTGCATGGTTTACTGATCAGGAACTGCATGAGTGCAAACTGGACCAGACAATTTTAAGGCAGCTTTGTTTGGTTATTTCCCCAGTTCTGAGTAATACCAGATGAAAGAAAGGAGTTTACTCTGTCAGTATGAGACATTGTGAAAACATACTTTTATACAGTCTTGTCAAATAAAAAGTAACTTACGAAACCAAGCAGCTACATCTCAAAGGCTCTTGCCTGTCCCTCAATCTCTTTGTACCATTCTCTCCTTGACCTATTTGATCTGATAGAAACTGGACATGGTCACATAGGCCTCATCCTTGCCCTGCTGGGTGATTGCATACATCTCAGGGTAATTTTTTCCAGCGTTGTGCACAGAATCGGATAGGTTTTGTCCCTGTCCCAGCTGCAGGACGCCCACAGGGGATGAACTCCGGCTCTGTGGGTCATCCTCTCCTCCCGAGGAGCTCTGGCTCAGCAGCGTGGATACCTCTGTGGTGACGCTAGTGTTGCTCCTGGAGCTGTCAGAGGTTTGCCCGCTGGACTCCTCAGCCAAGCAGGGAGCCTTTAATTTTCCTATATTGTCAGCAACGACATGTTCTGCTTCACCACATTGTTGCTCCTCGATTTTGTCCACTGGGTAGATTTTAAGGTCACTGAATGTCTCAATATTGAAGGTCCCTGGAAGGCCCTGCAGAATCCAAGCAGAGTTACAGTCAAATCTGGATCGGCTAACAAATCAATTTGAATTGCCTCTAACCATTCAGTAAATATAATGAAGGGATATGAAATTTCATGTGTTTAAGGAATACTGCAACATTTTGGCCAAAATACCCTTTTTCCAACTCATCCAGACTGAGACAAGACACTCGATACCATTTTCACCTCTGTATGTCCACTGGTTCAGTTCCTATGGTTAGCATTTCATGTTAGCTTAGCATAAAGACTCGAAGTCTACAGGAGTCATTAGCATAGCTCCGTCAAAGTGACAAAATAAACCTTCGAGTAACTCCAAAGCTGTTTTATTTACGCAATGTGCCATGTATGTAGTCTTGGAAACTTCTTAAAAAAATAGTCATTAGTTAGAAGTTAGATGGTAGGAACTATAAGTGCTTAACACAGATTGTGTTCAGCAGTTATAACTCCCGCCGCCTAAAAGTCCAAGACATGTATTTCAAATACACATCATACATTATTTAAATAAGACAGCTTCGGAGTTCCTGCAAGGTTTATTTTTTCACTTTGACAGAGCTAAGCTAATGACTCCTGTAGACTTCAAGTCTTTATGCTAAGCTAACAAGAAATGCTACGCATCAAAATTGAACGTGGACGTTAAGTGGACGTACAGAGGTGAAAATGGTATCGAACATCTTGTCTCAGTCTGGGGAAGTCGGATAAAGGTTATTTTGCCCAAAACATTGGAGTATTCCTTTAAGTTGCATGTGACTTACTTTAACTGGTTTGTATATCTGCACAAGAGTGTGTTTAGGGTGTGGAATGCTTGGCCACATATATGTGTACATTCTGTGGGGATAAAACAAGACATTTAGATAATAATTTTGGACGCATACGTAAATCAGCATTAATGTTTTCTGGCAACAAAGAAGAGTTGGCCTACTTTTTTTTCCAGAAGAAGAAAATGCTCCAAACGACCAGCAACAAAGTGATAAGAGCCACGGTCAAGTTATACAACAGCACAGGTTTTTCTTCTGGCTCCATTTTGTCTTTTCAGTCAAAAAATGAATTGGAACAAAAAAGGAGAAAATGATGGTAAGCTATTGACCGTATACATTCTACTCTTGCTTGACGCAAAGTAAAATTAAATGCGTAAAAAGTGACTTGTTCATACCAATGTGGGTAGAGAAATTGAGAGTGTCACTCCATTCGCTCCATGTGCCCTGAAAAAAGCTGTTTGGTATTGCTCGTGCTTTGACATGATATTCTGTGTTTTCTTGCAGATACTCCCCTCCAATGATCAAAGGCTCTTGTGATGTGATGTTACGGATCTATGTACAAGGAAACAAAGAGGGAGAATGTCCATAAAAAGGAAACTCATTCAAATTTAAAGATAGAAATGATAATTCAAGTGATCAAAATCAAGTAATTGTACCATTGTGTGTCTTGGACTCCAGATGTGAAGCTGAAGCAGCAGATCATTTGGTTTCAGGTAGTCCTGATGGTACGGACTTCGAATGTGAATCTCAGCCTTGTTTGATTTTGGGTCAAACGTAGCATTCCACACCTCAGGACTTTTTGGTTTAACTGCAGAGGCACAACACACAACCAAAGGACAAGAATCAGTATTACAAACAATGAAGGATGTCTCATTATAATGCAGGGAGCCTTTTCTCAGTGGCTTTGCAGTAGTGGTTTGACTTGGGTCTGAAATGGCAACTCTGTGGCTCGAAAGTGATGGTGTTGTGAAGACCACATTTCTCGTGACGCTCATGTCATCTTGGTGACAGAAAGCAACGAGTTCAGGATTTGTTTGCAAAGTGACAGACAGTTGACATGCAGCAAAGGTCTCTGAACAGACTTGAACCCAGGATGTCACAGTTATATGGTTTACAATAATAATTAAAAAACAAAAATTAAAAAAATAAAAATTGATAAAAATAAAAGTAAAAATAAAAATGTATAAAACTGTGCCATAGAAGCCAAACAGTTTTCCACTCTGACCACCCTTCCCAGTAATTTTACAGATTATCACCTTCAACCAGAGATATCAGGGCCTGTAAAACAGTAATTTTCATCCCAATTAATTAAGTCACCTTTAATTAGATCAATAATTTTTCTGTTACCATGAAATACCATGAAAATGTCAATCAGGCTACTGATTGACACAGTATGCTGTTTATAGTTTGGTTGGACAGACATTGGAGTATAATGTAAAGGGATATATTATTTCATTTTATGACATAATTATCTTAGCCCGATACTAGCCCGAATTAGATTTTTATACATCACAGTTTAGTGAGACAAGAGCTGGACATTTACTGAGACGTTAACAAAACAAACTAATGATCTTTGGGCATTCAGACTGCTAAATGCAAAGGTCCCAAACAACATGACAAATAAATGGCTGTGCAGCCTGCAAGCAAATTATGAATTTTATTCAACTTCCACTCATCCAACTGAGTAACGTGCTGGAGCACCAGCGGAGCTGCTGGCCATGCATACCATTTTCATTCTTTTCATTGTGTGGTGTGGGGTGTTTATCTGTATTCAGTCTTATGGTTATGATGCTTACATCTTCAGATGTGTCTGTAGTATTTGACAAAGAAATTAGCTGCCCTGAGCTCTTGACCTTGGAGTTATGGATTCATCTCTATTTTGTTGAAAATGACATGCCTACATACAATTGATAAATGGATGGTTTGCTAGAAGAAGAAAGCTGGAGGATGGTGCATTTCAGAGTCATCTTGTTCAATCACCTGCCACTCTGCATTTTAGTTGTTTCCCTGCTGCTTTAGTTTGGTGTATTGTAATGTAAGCCATGATGATTCTTATTACCCTTGGGACAATAACTTGGGGCTACTGTGCTGTGGAAACAGTACGAGTATAGTTCACTTGATTCCTGTTGACTGCTCTCTGGCCGAATGATGCGTTTGAGTGCAAGGCAGGCTGTTTTACAATAGTGTTGGCTGCTGTTTAACAGTGCACTTTAGGTGACAGCTGGGACTTTTTATTCCCATCCTGGCTGCAACAGGTGTGTGTGAATCGACAAGATTAATATGCAAGCTGGCTCAAAACTCGTGATATGACACATTATGCTCTAACCACTCAAATCTCACCTCAATTTAAGCCAAATTCTGCATGAGCCCGAATGGGCTCGTTGAATGAAATTTCACTGAGATTTCAAGTATTATGAATCAGATGGATTCAATTTAAATCACATATAAAAGTCATAACGATAGTTTGTTTTCGATGAATTACATCATAGTATAGTGCTTTTCTGTGAAATATTACTCAGTTTGCCCAGACACATGCCGCCTACTCTGTTATGGAGAAACATCACTTCACACATACAATTTCCTGAGAAGAATTCAGTAACATAGAGGTCTGATTACAGTGTTGTTAGGACTCTGAAAGCCAAAAATAAATAAATAAATAAATAAATAAATAAATAAATAATATTTACCTATTTTCCTTGGGTCCAATATTTGCGCAATTTTTTCACCACTTTTTAGCTGAACAGTCACATTAAAAGGAGCAGTGATAGGAGCCAGTTGTTCAGAGCTGACAGTATCTCCAAGCCCCTCCATACACATCAATTCACCCGTCAGCTTGCGTATGCTGTGAGACACAATCACACCGCTTTATTTACTCATTTCATCCCTCACTGATGTCGAGATAAGGGATACAGGCCTATTTGACATACATTAAAAGACTTGAACTTTACCACACAGTCGTGCTTTGGATCTCAGCGCGCTCGTCGTCCTCATCGTCCTCATTGTCATTACTGTCACCGGCAACGTTGCAGGTTATACTGTTTCCATCTGCCCGGCTGATATGAGAGGTGCAGCTAATTCTGGGCTCTGTGGGCAAAGAAAACACAAAGGAAAGATGACTGAGTCGCGGGGATCTGTTTTAGTGGACCTTAGCAAAACATAATGAAATCAAGTGTGACTGATAGAAGTGTAGAAAATTTATTTCAGAGTCTAATAAAGTCAGCTTATGAACCCTAAGTCAGAGTAAAATCTAATATTAACTACCTAAATATAATATTAACTATGTAATATTAAATACCTAAATGTCTGAACCTGCTTACTTTGACAGTATCTCTACAGACAAAGCAAATCAGTGTCTAATGACAATGATTAGATAATATTATTTTGAAGGTATTCCTCTATTCTCCATTACAAAGATAAAAATAACAATTTTAACATGTGTCAGGTGAGGTATTATTAGACTTTGTCAAAGCTATTTGAGGTCTATGTAAACAATAATAATCTAAAAAAAATAAATCACTCTGAGAATGATAAACAGATTCCATGCACTGACAATGTGCAAATTATGCTGAAAAAACAGAATCATCAAGTCAGGTGCTTTTACCTTTTTGGGTTGCACTATTTTGTTTATATCCATTCATCAGTTAGTCAGAGCAAGGAAAGTTGTAATTCTGATCACTTTCAAACCAAATTAGGAGGCATTTATTTTCTGATGATTGCAGTACCAAACAGAGTGTTTGCCCAGAGGTTTAATCAGACACTGTGTTCACCATGTCACCTACCAAATCCTTTTCAATAAAGACATATTGGAGCATATTTGAGATCTTTAAGTCACATGAATATCTATGTTGAAATCCTATTATTGATGTCATTGTTTGAAACTTTTTGTGTGGATTTTGTATTTAAAAAGCACCTTTGGCTCAAACAAGCAGCTATGAGGCTATGAAGGCTTCAAGTCACAAAATAAATAGTGACAACGTGGATTTTTCTTTTTAAAGTCTCACCAATGATGTCAGTCTCAGCATCTCCGCTCTGAGCCTCTGTCACAGCAGGGACCAGCAGCAAGACTATCCATAAGCTGAAAGGCATCTCGTCACCCTGTCTGTCCTCCAGCTTTATGCACACACACACACTCACACACACACGCATGCACTCACCTGTCTGACACCACAGACGCACACTGAAGGCTTTTTACTCCGAGGGATCAGCTGTGAGCTTTTCTCGTCAGCGCCGAGAGAGGAAGGAGGAGGGGCGAGCAGCAGATCTGCTTACAGGATGTTCTTCACATGAAAAAAAGAGAAAGAAACATCAACCTCTTATAGAGAATAATCAGGCTCTGTGTTGGAAGCCATAGATCTAAATAATAAGTTCCAGGTAGATTATTGGACATTTAACTTGATTAGTGCTAGATATTAAGGAAAGGTAAGAGGTCCCTTGGGCTCTCATGGAAACATTATCCAGTTTCTTAGAGACCCTTCACATAAAGACCAGACATTTTGTATTGGGGGGCCTTTTGTCTCACAAATGATGTTTTTGGGAATCCTCTTTCATTGCCATTCAATCATGAACAATCTAATCGGCTGCCATAAAATGTAGTTATCTTTGTGGTGCGTTCAAGTCCGGAACTACCTTCAGATCAAGCATCATGCTCATCAAATGAGTCTCAGATTCAGCGAAACACAAGGAAGAACCAGCACTCACTAACTCACTCCCCAGCCACTTCCCTTGTTTATTAAATGTAACTATAAAAGGGAAAAGATTGTAAATCAGTTACTTTGGTAGTCAAAAATACCTCCACGTCTTTATAATGCCTTGGTACTGACTTGCAGCTTAACAGGGGAGTCTTCCTCTGTGTAAAACAACAACCATGAAGCAGAAATCTAACCAGTAACCTACAAACCACTTCCTGTCTACTCAAGTGATCTGGTTTGTTTTAAAAATGAGGCCAGTGGCGTACACGTCTGTTTCAGCATATTGCACATGTAGCTTAAAAATGAAGCGTTACCGATGACCCTAACCCAAAACCAAAGAATATGAACACCTGCACCAATTCTAATAAGATGATTATTAGCAAATAGAGCAAAATAAATAAAAATTTAAATAAAATTAAATTACCCCTAACATTTTCTTGTTTTGGTTTAAGACGACCTAAAGAAGAATTTAGCTCACATTATTACTATTTTTTTTTTTTTACATTTTTACTCTTTTAAATTCCATTTTTGTTTTTATGAATATTGTTCTCTGGTTGGTTTATTCTACAGAAGTACCTTTTGGTCCCTCTGACGTCAATGTTCTCCCTTCCTCTTTTGCTCCTATTCCCCTACTTTCTGTACCACACATTCGTTTACCAGCACTTCTCTATTTGACAGAAGTTTGTTGAGGCAGCGCTCAGCGTGGTTGCAGCAGTCGCCCTTTGCTTCACTTGCAGTCAGTTTGCTGCTGCCATGCTCAGTGCCTCAGTGAGTTCAAGCCATCCAAACGCATGAAGTCCTGAAACAACGCAACCTTCGATAATGTGGTTGTATGAAAGCGGTGTAGTAGCACTTGCCCTGGCTTGATCTGACACTGCCTTGCTACAGTAGACAACCTGACAGCCAGGTGGTCAAACGTGTGGTGACAGGGCTGGTTTCAACAGGAAAAGAAAAGGACATGATCAAATCTGGAAAAAAAAACCAAAAAACATCAAACTTCATTTCCTATAATGAGCCTTTAAATGCATTTATAACATGCATCAGGATAAAAATGGATTGCACTATAAAGATAAGGCCTGCTTGTGCACATTATATTCCTACTATATGTTTTTCAAGTTCATGCTGAACAACATCCTTAACTATTGCTTAGGTATGTGAAGGGATGTGTGCGAGA
>OMLF01048314.1:4053-17007 GCA_900302615.1 Holocentrus rufus | reverse complement strand
GGGCCTGCTGAGAGCCGACTGGAGATGGCAGGTGTTGACAGAGTTCCACCTGAAGGGATTTTATCACTGCCGAACGCTGCCGCCGCTCCCCAGCTGCTCACCACGCCACTTAATCAGCGCGCATGTCACTAAATAAAGAGAGAGGAGACAAGGAAGGTAAAACAATCGGATGTGAGTGCTGCAAAAGGGGGAAAAAAACTCCACCTTAACAACTCTTTTAGTCTCTTATTTTTCTTAATCCCACCTGTTTCCAGTGCAGTTGCGGTAAAATAAGTCACATCAGCCCACTAGTATCACAAAAATGACACTTCATTCAAGAAACTAAATGCCTTGCTGCAACGGATGCATTTTGTGGTGCGTGCATGGGGCCAGAAAAGGGGAGAAAGACATTAATTTGCTGAAAGACAACACTGCATCTTCTTGAAATTACACACAAATGTAATTAGCCATCAGCAGGCTCGTTTGCTGTAATGGAGGTCATAAACAACACGTTGGGGAAATTCACAAGCCGGCATATTGCACTAAAAACCACAGACTATGGTGGTGTGCCGTTCTGTTAACTCCTGAAAAAAAGTGAACTCTTGTACAGCCCTCGCTCGTGTTGCCTTACAGTGGATTTTGCATAGAAACTAATTAGCCTGGCAGCAGTCACTTACCCAAGTTAATTGGCGTTGGGTGGGAGGGATGGATTATTTTAGGCAGTATTTCAGGCAAGAGCCCTGCCACTTTGACATGTGAATAGGCTGTGGGAAATGGAGACAAATTCTTGCGGCGCCGCTGATTGACGTGGCCAAATGAGATGGAAAGGTAACGTGGAGAGAGTGGGAGTGAGATACAGGTGAATACCGAGCGGCTTTAGCCCGCCGGATCAAGGCCCTTTTTTGTCAGCACGGCCACCGCTGATCTCGGTAAGCCTTTAAATTCGTTAAAGCTACGTAAGCGCTCACACTCTCCCCCGTCTCCAAAAATGCCACATTTCCTGGATCAATATGTACATCCCCCATAAGGAAATGTCAGACTGAAACTGAGCTCAACTTGGATCTCACCGCGTCAACTGTACAAAAAAGGACACGGAACGACACAGTGAAAAAAAAAAAAAAATCAATTCGTCGTCATTTTGACAGATGTTTGCAATTGTGATTTTGGTAGTAAAGATAATTTTTGCATCATAATTTTCATTTTCACAGATTTTTTGTTTTTTATTTTTGCAGGTGTCTGTGTTTCTGCACACCTGCAGAATGCAACGTGCAGGCCAGGGCATCTTTGTAGCACCACAATATTTCATTCATAATGCTATTTTGTCACGGATTTCCCCTTTATCAAAAAATGACAGCTCCTGCAGTCTGGATATTGCTGTGGGCCATTCTGCGATTTTGGTAATATTTGGAGTTCCTCAGCCCGACCGAGAAGTGAGACATACCACAGACATACATACTTAACATACATACAAAGTCATTGATGCACAGAAGCTCATTACACGGCGTTTTTTTTTTTTTTTTATTTGAAAGCGCAGTGGAGCTGGTCTTTGTGTACAGCACAATGGTCTAATTGATTTCCTTGGCACACGGAGCCGCGTTGTTCCTCACAGCGAGACTCCTTTATCTTATTCCCCCGTTTCTCTTTCTCTTCACCGCCGTGATTTATTTGTCCCTGGGTTAGAGGCGTCACTGCCTTCAGAGTCGCATACACTCCCAATCAGTCACACTGAGGTCCAAGGCTTTTGCTTGTCTGCCAAGATTTCTCTTAAAAAAAGAAAAGGGGCGTTGTGTGTGTGTGTACGTGTGTGTGTGTTTAAGGAGAAAGAGATAAGACGTTCAGGTTTGTATACAGAATGCTGCTCTGAGGTGTGTGTGCGCGTGTGTGTGTGTGTTTGTATATATAATCATCGACAAGCTTGTGTGAGCACTAATACACAGACGAGGGCTTGAGTGTGACTTGCTTTATTATTGAAGCCGTTTTTCTCTCCCTCTCTTTGCGGGCAGCTTGTTACGACTAATGTGTTTATCTCACGGCGCCGCTGCCAGAGAAACCACATCGCGCGGCCCAAATGCATGCTGGGACACAAACCAAAGCAGCCCGCGTGACACTCAAAGCCACACGCTGGCACGGCGCACATACACTTTGGAGGGATGCCCGCACGTACACAGATGCACACACACTCGCAAATTCACATACATTTATCTCTTAATTAGGCCTGTGTGTGTGTGTGTGTGTGTGAACCGCTGTTTTACCCGCTTCCTCCGCCAACATCTCAGAAGGGATGAGCAATGAAAGAGGAGGTGAAGGATTTTCTAATTGACAAGCTGTCTAATTCTCCCTCTCGCTTCATGTATATGCATACGGCCGCCATCACCAACACACGGATATCTCCAGTGAATATGCAAATAAATAAATAAATAAAATAAAATAATTGCCCTAGAGAGAGAGAGTACGGCTGGAATTTTGTTATAATATCTTTGGAAAGCTTAATGAGCGTGGCCCCTGTCATCGCTGGGCTCCCGTCTCTTTGTACGCGTGTTTTATTCAGAAATAATGACGCACACACACACACACACACATATATGCACAGATAAATGAGAGGCAAATAATCTGGGTGCAGCGGAAGCAGGGGGAGGGCATTCATCGGAGAGGTGTTTTTCGAGGTGCAAGAGACGGAGAAAATGGGGCTAATTTAAATTGCCGGATGTGACTGAGTCCCATTGTGTGGTCTGGGTCGACTAATGGGTGGCAGTCAAAGGGAAGCAGGAGGAGGGATAAGACTGAGGGAGCGAGGCGGTGGAGAGAGGGAGACGGAGAAAAAGCCTTGATGTGCAGAGCTTATTAGGGCAGAGTTGCTGAATTGGACTTGATCACTGGGGATTCTTTGGCAAAGCCAATATATCAGCACACTGAAACGCGCGGTGTGACTTCCCGCCGCACGCCGAGCGCGAGCATGCACAGTGACACTTCCAATCACAAAATGACACACACACACACACACCCGTGTATGCCTGCATACGCACAAGCGCGCGTACAGTACACACCCGCAGAAGATTGCGTGGTTTCCCCTTGAACTCAGGGCAGCGAGATTATCAACCGGGGGGATATTGAGTGTGTGTGTGGGCGTGGGACCATACTGGGCTCTAAATTAGCCCAGCAGAACTGTATACTCTGTCTCTGCTTACCGAGCACATTCTCCTCAAAGTGTACAGTTTTCATTCTGCACAATATGTCACACCAACTGGCGGACGATCGAATTTTCAGTTCTCCTCCTGGTTTTTGTTTCCAGTGAGTTTGTGAAGCCCCGCCCCTTTTGAAACAAGTTCCATCTATCTGTTGATTGACAGTGACTTTGATTGACATAATGATGGCTTTCTTCATTAGATGACATGAGAAATGCTGTCCTCTGTATTATAATGAAAAACTACCTTGGTTTGAATGATTCAAGATAGTCTATTAACATTCTAAATCAGTGGCTCTTAAACTTTTTTGCTTGTGACCCCTTAAAACGAAGCGACACCCCTCACAGGCTGAGCATGCAGAGTGGTGATCAGTCCTACTGGAGAACAGCTCCATTTTCAGGCTGTTTAATTTTTTTACTTAATGAAGGAGGCCTCAAATTTTACAATTACTCACAAGAAAACAATCAAAAAGGGAGAAAAGATATGAAAAAATAAACCTGATAATACTTTTGTGTAATGTTTTCCTATGTCATAATCATCTCACGACCCCCCCAGAAACATCTCACGACCCCCAGTTTGAGAACCACTGTTCCAGCTCAATAGATCAGTCAGGGTCAGGTAGCCCAAATTGTCATGATCTTCTCACTTCTTCGTCACTCTTTCATAACTGGCTTTTATGAAATTCTCTTTTTTAATTACATAATTTCCACTTTTCACAATAAAAGCCTCTCCTTATAACAAACACAAGTATGTAAATGCATCCCCTTTTAAAATAAAAATCTCATTCCGATAAATGCTAATATGTATATCTGCAGACCAGAGAGAGAGAGAGAGCGAGTGAGAGACAAAGGCAGATCAGCATGAAAGCAGACAGACAAGGGCAACTCATAAAACATCACATTGTACCACAGTAGGCATGAACAGCCATTTTGGTCCTGATGTTTTAACATCCATTAGCCGCATCACATTGATAACTGTAATGAATCAATCAGCTGTGGCTTGACAGTGAAGCTTCACAGCAGGATCCAAACAGCCCGCCGCCAAATGAGGGAGACGGGCGGCTCAGAAGACAGCATGTTGTTGATGAGCAGGACATAAGGAGAGGATCTCTCTCTCGCTCTCTCACTCTCTCTCTCTCTGTCTCTTTTGCTTTTATGTGTCCAACAAAGCATCCTTTAATCACTTCCACTTTGAACAAGAGCCCCTAATGGCTCCCAGGGGGACTCTATGGCAGCCATCTTGACAGATTCCCTCTGTCAGGTTGGAAAGTGAGACAGGGTTTTAATAGGAATCCCGTTGCTCAAATATCGCATGTGCGGTGATGGAAGGATGATGAAAAGGTGCATGGTGGGGAGAAAAAAGCAGAGGAAATGAGAGAACCCCGAGTTTCAGGGGAACATCCACTATGTAAGCATGGTAGCTATTCCAGCGTTTATCACACATTTCATACAGAGTCTCATGATTTAGTGGTGAAGATTATCCACGATTTTTTTCTGCGAATGTGCCATTATCAAATTAACTGTGCTAATGACCGCTTTGTTTTACATCACACTGGAAGCCAATTTAGCTTATTTCATTATTTAACCCCAACAAATGACTCATCCGCCTCTCTCTGCGCTCGCTCATTTTCCATGACAGTTTGATCGTGAGAACATCAAAATCCCTCCACATGTAAGCTTAGAGGACTATTTTCAACTTTTCCACAGATTTCCAAGCATTCCCAAACATCACGTCAACGTGTGTCATCGCAAATGCTTTCATAAGATTATATTCATGAGAGAAATCACACGTCAACTCTTGCTCGTCAAATAATTAATATTTCACTCTTGCGCAACTGGATCTTTGGTCTGGAACATCAAGCCAGCTTTGAAGAACGTCCATCATGAAATGAATGCTAAGACTGCTGGGAAATGAAAGATGGGCTGTTTTCATTGCTCAAATCCAGATCCTTTCCCCTTTATTTTTTTTAATAGTCTGCATCTGAGCTTTGTACCATTGGTCTTGCTGTAAATGCTTTGCTGGCATCACACCAAAATGCTACAGACTTACCAAAGGCTGAATCATCAAAAAGTACAGTAAATGCCATAAGAGGTAATTCTCAAATGCCTTAACTGCATTTCATCATAAATATATATGAAGAATGTTGACCTCTAAACCATAACATATTTTTTGGATGAAATGCATTAACATAAGCTCATCATCAAATGCATCTCAAGTTTTAATTCATGCTATCAGTCATTTGGCAAGAGTCACTTTTGTCAGATTATGGATACATCATTTTGCAACATCTGTCTCATATATATCCATACAGTATATGTATCCTCAAACTCTCATGCATGCATGAACACACACACTCACACAAATACTGCTGGTGACAGTCTATAGCTGTTTCTGTAGTTTCTCAGTGAGAGCTGGTTAATTTCCGTCCCTGGATAAAAACATGCCAGCCACTGCAGGGTGCTGCCTCTGACATGTGCCAATCTGACTTGTTTGCACTTGTTAATTGCTTAAAGGCACTTACTCTGCATGCAATTTGCTCAACAGGGGACTGTGACTACATGGTCCCTGTTTGTGCTGAAGAAAAATACAGTTCAGAGGGGAAAACAAAGCACTGCAGCGCTCGCTAATTATGTCTGTTTGTGAATTCAAGCAATGCCCTTTTGCCCCTAAAGCGCAGGCTTGCATGTTAGAGGCATGGACCGCTGAGCATGCCATGCATTTCTGACATGAAAACTCAAGGCCAACGAAATGTTAAATATTTACTAAACATTGTTGAATAATGATGCAGTTGAGGAATTAAAATATGTTTTGTTGGCTTTTTTTCCCATAATGCCCATGAGAGTCTTCATTCATCACGTCTTTCTCGTTGCAGGGAATAATATTGAGTGGGAATCCGATTTCAAAATGCAGTGAAACAGAGCAGTACGTTTTGGGGAAAATCCATCACTTAATGCTGGACTGGCTTGTTAGTATTCCTGTTTGCTATAGCATCCTCTTGGGAAATACTTCCACTGTGAGCCTCCGGGCCCAGCTGTCATTACAAGTACAATTTGACAAGGCCCCTGGGTTTAGTTAAACTCTCATTATTTCCTCAAAATGATGAGCATGTGAAATGTCATTCACAACCCAGTGGATAAGGTAATGATGCATCATTGCTTAAACATTTTTGAATGGTTAATAAAGAGTTATTGGCATAACCATAACAGAGTTTTGAATTTCCATGTGCTCAAGCTGTGTCAGATATAGCCCACCTCATCAACCAGCAGCTCTGCAAAGTGCATCAACTTGTGCAATGTTGCTCTATAATGGAGACATGAGGAGTGAATCGGCCATTTAGGAATCAGTATAATAATGTGGGGATGTCAGAGAGAAGGTCAGCCTAGCAATTTTGTCAGGCTATAATATTTCACTGTAACAGACTGTTAAGTCTAACGAACTCTATGTTAATTCAGCTAATTCAGGAATGTATTGCTGTCCAATAGTTGTGTTAATTACTTGTTTGGAACTGCTTTCCAGCCAACTTAATGTTCTCCAATCATGCAACGCACAGCTCATTGTTGTGGCTAATAGTGCAATGCCTCATTGACAGTTTGCTAATCTGCAAATATGAAAAGCCACTGGACAAGTAATTTGTTGAATTGGAGGAATTAAGTCGGGGAATAAGCTCTGTAAATGTCTGGGAGCTTTCTTTTCTCCGGTACCAACTGGGCCTTTTCACCCTCAACGATAATTAGCATGCTGGGCTATTCATGCTAGTAGCTACAGGCTAAATTAGCCCATGAATGTGAAACAATAACTTAATGCTGATAATGCCCTTTTTTTTTTTTTTCATTCGTCCTATAAAGGCAATAACAGTCCACAAGAGTCCCGGTGAAGGAGAGATTAAGAAGTGAATGAATCACAAGCAAAAGAGCGCCTGACAGACAGTTCTTTTCACTGCCTGATCAAAGAATAATGCAGCTATAATGGTTCCAAAATGAGCTTTTGCTCGCTTTGATTTCTCTTTAGCTGATCCACCTGGATTCACACAGAAAGTCAATACCATTCTTTTTTTCCCCCTTTACAGTAAAGAGACACGATAGCATGGTCCAAGGCCAGATTTGATCTCATAATGGGTGCATTGTATATACCTTTCTGCCTGAGTCACCAGGGATGCCGTACACTAATACTTTCACCTTGAAAAATACACTTAGCAACCATGACATCTATGTAATGTGTTGTTTATGTAATGTATACTATGTTCAAAGCGAGTGTGTGCTAATGCAAAACCCCCCTGATTCCATTGTTCCTGGCATTATGCTGTATGTTTACTGTATATTTATAGCACCATAGGAAATTACATTGAAGGTGTTCTCCGTGTGGGCCCACTCCAGGGTGCAGGAAACAAAATGTTGTGTGCATTAGTTGACATAAAAAAGTACGGCCGTGCTTTAGGATGTCATTAAAAATCCTAAATGAGGCGCTAATCTGAGGGGCGCTGTGAGTCGGGATTGTCAGCATTGAGATGCAAAGCTCCGATGGAAGGCGCCTATTTGCCTCTCTGGATGACGTTGGAGCTTTGCTGTTTGACACAGGATTAATAGTAACAATACAGAGATTTATTTGCTTGCGTAAATGGGGAGAGCTTGAGGTCTCTCTCTTGCTGTGGCGCTCTCTCTCTCTCACACTGTCTTTACCAGTGGGTTTAATATTTTACTTTAATTCTTGCAGAGTACTACAGTGTTCAGGGAGAGGTTTGAAGATAGGAAGGCGCTGTGTGTGTGTGTTTGTGTTTGTGCGGGCATGTTGCTACCATTTTCGCCTCGGGGTCCTTTGATGTCAAGGTTGTGTGTTGAAGGATTTTCATTTAAATACAGAAAACCCATCAGCCATATAATAAATATGTTTCCCCCACAACGGGTGAAATCTCATTGACATGCGACCATGTGGACTAATAAAACAGCATTTGGCGAGGCAGGCTGACTTTCCCGAAGCTTTAAAGAGCAGGCCACCATCTCTGCTGTTTTGCCTGTGCAGGACTTAATCGAATTTGTCGAAGAAAACAACAGATGAAAGCTTGTCTGAGGCATTTCCTATCTATGTGTGTGTGTGCACGGCTCTCCTTCCCTTCTCTGCATGCATGTGTGTGTGTGTGTGTGTGTCTGTGGGAGCGTGCATCCGTATCAATCCATCCAATCTCCTAGCCAACCAGCCTCTTGAGAAGTGCTGCGGTAGCTCAATTAGTAGAGCAGCCAGCAAATTACGGAGCTTTTTTCCTCCTCCCGCCTCCATTTATTTTGCTTTCCTTCTGATGCACTTGTTTTTCCTAACAGTGAAGGCCAAAAGTGGATTCAGATGAAAGAAAATCACACACACACATGCACACACACACACAGACACGCTCTTACTTTTCTCTTTCACACTGTCTCTTTCTCATTTCCACACAGACTCACATTCACACACATCCTCACATATGTACAGACACACTGCGAGAAAACAGATTGCTGCATGACCCTTTAGCTTCTGCCATCCACACCACGATGCCGTGTGTCTGCTCGGAGTCTATCGAGTGGGAAAGTGGGTACATCATCATCATCAGTGAGATACTAGAAGTCCATGAGGAAATATGTTGGGTTTCAGTCACGATCTGCCATAACTTGAGATTAGTTATGTGTCATGGGCAGAATTGCTCTTAGATTAGCTGATGTAAGGATTAGAAATATTTCACTGGTTTGGAAAACCTGATATTTTGAGATTTGTTGTCCTGTTTGTAGCCCATTTTCACTTAATGAATATCCATTTGAGCACAGAACCAGACACCATTCAGGCCACACTGGATATCCTCAAAACGTCCTCCATAAGTCCTGGCTTGTAGTGATTTTTGCCTGTGAGGATTTCTCATGCAACTGCTGGAACACAGTAATTAAAATTAATTGTGCTTGCATGCTAACGAAAATGTTAAGATAAAAGTTATCATTTGAGGCAGATCATGAGAATACATCATCTGCCTCAGATATCGCCAAGGGACGCCGTGGTTACAAGGTGAGCTAGCTCGCTAGTTAGCAAACAGTAAGCTAACTGGACTCGAAAGAAAGTCTAGAATGCCGAGAGTTGTGTAGGGATGTTTGAATGAATGAATGCATTTTTATTTTTGTGTCATGCATACAAAGATGCCCACCCCACATGGGCCTATATGACACCATTATTTGATATTACTTGTCCACAGTCAAAAGTGAAATCTGAACAATGCAACAGAATCAATGTCAGCATGTAAGCAGATAAATATACTTTCTCTTTCCATCTTTAGGCTTTTGCAGCAAAACATAATTAAAATATAATGAGCTCCTCATACATATATGCAGCAACAGTGAGAGGCACATATTATTAAGTAGGTGTTCGTTAAATAATGATTTGTATGGAGCTAAATAAACAATGTGTCTTGTCTCCTTTTCCACGCTTTTGAAACAAAATTTTAGATTTTGCTTGTGCTATTCTAACAACAAAACAAACAATCATTTGAGACAGATCCCAAGAACATTAAATATTTGAAGATTGCATTACAATATATAAGATGTACAATGTATATATCTAGGAGTCGATGGCCAACTGAAGAAAAAAAAAAAAGTTTAAAAGTGAGTTTCAAAATATGCAAGTGGTGAAGTGACTGGGCACATTCGCTTCCAAAACCAGTGTGACGTCCTCACTTTCCTATTCTATAAACTGTGAAGTTGAAAGGCAGTGGAGTCAGTTCCTCAAGGCCCCCTCTCTTTCTTCCCTAAATCACCCGTCCACCAAGCACCTCCATATTCCCATTTACGTCAGAAAAAGTCAGTGGGAGGAATCCACTCAATACTAAATTCTGTCTGTTGAATATTACAGCGTTCTATCCGGTGTACCTTGAATATTGTGGAGTCTCATTAAGGCCATTGCTGCGGAGTGGACATGACTCTTCACCTTTGACCGACGCTCTCTGGCATTCCGCCGCTGCCGGGCTCTCGATTGGCCACAGTCCAGCATGCTCAACCTTTCACTCCAGAAACACGGAGCGCTTCGAGTGGTGTCAGCAGTGGCTAATCGGTTCTGTGGAGACAATTTGCAGGTCTAATTAGTCTTGAGTGCTTGCTGGGAGAGCTTGGGTGGAACTGTTGACACCTGGTCCACAGTTATTGTGTAACGCCACACTGTTGTACACAACATGCACAGATGTCAAAATTGCTTCTTTGCAAATACTTGTCATTTTTTTTAGTTAGGATCCAAAAGGGTTTGACCGATACAGGTTTTTTAAGACCAATACTGCTCCCAATGTTTTTTTAACTGAAGCTGCCAATATTTTCACTGCAGAAGAACTCATCATCATTTAGTCAAATTTAGTCAAATTCAAACGTTGTTTAATCTCATATTCAGTCTTTAAAAAAAATTGCCCCCGGGATGAGATAATCCCACTTGTTTCCGGTGCAGTTTCATTTGTATTACTAATTTTTCTGGGAACAAGTATAAATATGTTGAAACAAAGCAGAATGAGGCAGATCAGCCCACTAGGATCAAGAAAATGACTCTTGATTCAAGAATATTCTGGAAAAAAGTTGATTAGTATCAGAAACAAGTGGGATTATCTCATCCAACTGGCAACCTTGTTTGACAAAAAATGAGATTTTAACTAAATGACTTGCTAAGATGGATGTTTTTTGCCATGTTGTGCCGATATTCAGTGTATTTCAATCCGAAAATTACTATGCAAAACAAATAAGTAAGTAAATAAATAAATAGAAATAAACAAGAAAACTACAAAAGAAGATATTGCAAATGCAAAATAAAAAGATGAGAAAAATACTGTCAAGCAATTAATTAAAAATATACAAAGAAAAATGCAGACATCGGCCCGATTTAGCAGGTAACTAATAAATCAGTTGCATCCAGTCGTTAATATTTGCCATATCAAAATGTTTCAAAGTTTGCAGTAGCTGCATTGGTGTCACACAACAGTTTGTGCACACACATGGACGGTGCCAGACTGAAACCCAATCAAATGAGTTCAGTGGGATAATGTGGTGTTGAATGCAGAGCATCATGAAACAGGATTTGGTATTGCAGCACGTCTGCTACTTCTGATATGGGCTTTGATCATATAGAATATCCGCAGCAATCCTCGCTATGCTACATAACCTTTAAGACTTAGGACTTGTCGACGCTAAAGCAAATCTAGTTCATTGTAACCTTGAGCAATTTGACACAGACAGCATGTGGTAAGAGAAATCATATTTTACTAAGAAACCCTCAAGGAGCGGTTTAGATCTACTGGCTAAGCAGAGAAGAAAAACCCACGCTTTTTAAAACTTAATATTTGCCTTTGCACAGAAAATTCTCCACTCGCGGAGACAGTGATGTGTTGCAGGATATTTTTGTCCTTTTATGGCATATGAAAAGCAGAAATCCTACTCAAGTGATTCTATTTGACCTTCAGGACTAAACAGTCCCGAAGATAAAGAATGCACAAACAGAGAATTACATATTCATTTAGGCCATGTAAATAAAACATGTAAATAATTCCCCTTTGTCCTTGGGATATTTTGTTTTTCTGTTTAATTAGTGCATGTATTCTACCTATTTAAAATGTATCTTTATGGAACAGTAAACACATCTGACAGCCCCTTTTTTCTTCCACGGACTTGAAAACAATAAATGAGAACGGAAGCAAATCATCATAAAATATTCACAAAAGGTTATTGCACTATTGCAGTCTCTGTGGGAATTTTATTTGTCACATTTTTTTCAAATTCGGTTCATGATACATGGGACAACAGCAGTGGATAATAGAAAAATAATACTGTAGGCACTGTGAGAAAAATACGTTTCACAATCTAGCTCAAAGCTCCAAGTTAGTCATATTTTTGCTCTGAAATGATTCACTTTGCCCTTCATTTTCACTGATTCTCTTTTATATGCAACACATCAATCAATTCTTTCATTACAAGAACATTTCTTTGAAGTTGAGGCTTCTTCACCTGTTGGAAAGAGTTCTTACACTTTAAATTTCCAAACTTTTCTCAGCATTAATTTTGAGATTTATTGTTTAGTGTTGTTTTACACCTTGCAATGCTGGCTCCTAACAGCACTAATACACATTCCCTTCAGTAAGCAAATTGCATTATGGTGGCTATTTTCCAGATAGTGTCTTGGATTTTTATGTCTTTTCCAGTGGTGCTTTCACTGTAACACCACGGTTTTCAAAAAGGCGAATTCAGGTCAGTCAATAGTGAGACTCTTCAGTCGTCTGTGGTGTGCAGCATTTAATTTCCCCAATCCTTTACACCAGAAAACTGTCAAAATCACACATTTTTCAGATCTGCACTTTTTAAAAGGCATCCACACAGTAAGTTTTGCTTGAAAAGTTGCTCCCTAATAGACCTACTTAGTTTATCACATTAATTAAAATATCTAAAACCTCTTTTGAAGCTGAGCAAAAAGAAATGAGAGGATTGAAAGCAGGAAGAAAAAGCAGGGCTGGTAGAAAGAGAGACACAATTTGACATGGGTGTTGTTGGTGTTGCAAGGCCTGTTTTCTTTCGGTCAGTGCACTCCTTGCTGTGGGTCAGCCTATCTCTTACATGCACACTGTTTAATGCCCGATAACATGAGCCTACAGGGGACTTTGTATGTGTGTGTGTGCACGCGTGTGTGTGTGATTGCGTGTTTGAAGTGGAGATGTGGGGCACATGATTTCTCGACATGATTTTTCAACTGATTCGCTCACCATCCAGCCCATAGCGGCACTCTCCCGTTTGCTCCCATAATTGCACACAGCGACACCCCCCCT
>OMLF01048313.1:0-10179 GCA_900302615.1 Holocentrus rufus | reverse complement strand
ATTTTGTGAAATTAACATTAATTTATTCATTCATTCAATTTACTCAAAAACATACTTGAGTAACATTCTTCAATAGCGTTATTATTTAGAAAGATGAGACCGGAAGTCGTCTTTTCACGTTCGGACTAACTTGACAGTGTTCAAACCAGCATGGTCCGTTGTTAAAGTGCAGTGCGGTGGGACGGGCAGCAGCACTTTGCACTCAGTAAAGTTCCTCACACCACATCGCAACATGTCGTGGCTCTTCGGCTGGAGGAAGGGCTCCGGGTCACCGCCAGCGGAGGAGCAGACAGCGGCCGCTCCTGCACCGGGAGGGCCGGGGGGAGCAGGGGGGTCAGGGGGAGACAGACCCGGGGACAAGTGGAGCAACTTTGACCCGACTGGACTGGAAAGAGCTGCAAAAGCTGCGAGGGAACTTGACAAATCACGTATGTAACGATTTCAGCAAGACGTTAAAAACTTTACTTGTTTTTTCACAGTTTATAGGAATTATATGGACTAGTTGTGCATTTGTTGTAGCTATTGGTACGTGATGTTCTGTTTTGGAGGAGAGCCTGTACTCCAGACTCCATACAAAAATCTGCTAGTTTAATGTTTCCTTGCCTACTGGCAATTGCACATACCTGGAGAACACAGTCTAAGGCGACTAGTTGAATCTCTAGAGTCCGCTTTGTCTTTCTGCTTATACCTTTCATACAAGGCAGTACTTATTTTAATAAACTTTTAACTTTTAAGATTGATTTGTGTGTTCTTAGCACGATGTTATGCACAGTAAATGGCGAGAGAGAGCAATTCTAAAAGTTGAAATTTATCAGAAAAAAAGCGCTGCTTGGTGTTTTGGATGTACGCCGACTTTACCAAAAAAAAAAATTTAAAATGGAACAAGTTGAAGTTTTGTTCTATCAGATGCGTGTGTTTGCTGGTAAACACGGCAGCACTGAATTGCCAAATTCTTGGATGTAGTTAGTCGTAATGTTCTCTCACTGCGCCACCGAACGCCATGCATTGGGGGATGTTTTTTTCCTTACTTTGTTGCATATGCTTCCTACAAAGTAACAGCAAACTTTATCAAACGGTTTATGCATCTGTCAAGTTGGCCTATACATGAGCCTAGTTTGTTAGGCCCAAGTCTGCAGCAAACTGAGTCGTTTTGGTGGGTGTGTCAGAGGATAAAGAGGAACAAAGTGTCCCTGGGAGCTGCTGTCTTGTCCTTGCCCCACATGTTCAGATCACATTCCACTCCTCACTGTGTGCAAACGAGCATGCTTATGGCTGTTCACTGCCATGTGGGTATATTTTTAACCTGTGTGTGTCAAGCACATTTCAAGAAAGAGCTCTGTAATGTTTTTGGGTGGAAAGAGGGGATTAATCTAAATCCTGGCAGCAGTAAAGTCAGCTAAATGCAGTTTGCCCACCAGTCTTAATGACTGCATCAGCATCAGTGCATCAAAAAAGATTCATATTACATGAGAATAGAGTCAAGTAAGGGGAAAACATGAATGCATTCCTGAACATCTAGTTTTGTTTGGCTAATGATAATAACCGACTGCAGCCCACACCAGTTATTCACTTTTTCATGAAATAAGATGGACTTGGCAACTTTTAACTTTTTTTCTTCCTATTTATTTCTGTAGGCCATGCCAAAGAAGCTTTGGAGCTGGCTCGTATGCAAGAGCAGACCGTACAGCTGGAGCATCAGACTAAAGTGAAGGTCAGCAAGACGACTTTTCTCTGTTATATGTGATATGTGATAAGAAAAGGGAACAGGTGATATTGTCTTCATCTAGCATCTTCACAAACAACTAACGCTATCATTCTTTCCAACAGGAATATGAGGCGGCTGTGGAGCAGCTGAAGGGAGAGCAGATCCAAGTCCAAGGGGAGGAAAGGAGGAAAACACTTGCCGAGGAGACCAAGCAGAACCATGCAGTATGTTGTAACTCCTCTTATCGTGCAACAAAATTCTCCTTTTTCCAAATTTCAAATGATAGTTTTATAAGGGTGATTCATTATTCTCTGTATCCCCTGTAGAGGGCACAATATCAAGACAAACTTGCCCGGCAGAGGTATGATGACCAACTCAGGCAACAGGTAATCTTTATTGAACTGACACTGTGAATGAATATCAGGTACAACTGAATAGAGTGTTGATGGTGTGTTTTTTTCACCTGCAGCAATTCCTCAATGAGGAGAACCTTCGCAAGCAAGAGGAATCAGTCATGAAGCAGGAGGCTATGAGGAAAGGTACTTAACAGATACTTAGATTTACAGGCTCTCCATCCACTCATGAGTTCATTTTTTGGGCCACATAATATGTGCAATGTATGCTTTTTAGAAAAAGCAAACCAAGGCATTACCTCAGCTGTGCCAATTCAGTGAACTCTGCTGATGTCAGGCGGGTCAAAACAATCAGTAGCCTCATGATTGGTGTTTTGCATGCAGTGCTTCATTTCCACAGTAAATGACCCCAACTTTCTCCCCGCCCAGCCACCATTGAACATGAAATGGACCTGAGACACAAGAACGAGATGCTCCGCGTCGAGGCAGAGGCCAAAGCTCGTGCTAAGGTGGAGCGGGAGAACGCAGACCTCATCAGGGAGCAGATCCGCCTTAAAGCTGCAGAGCACAGACAAACTGTTCTTGAATCTATAAAGTGAGGTTTTAATAGACTATTCCAACATTTGTGGTAAAATACACTTTTTCCGACTTACCCAGAATGGGACAAGATGTTCGATACCATTTACACCTCTGTACGTCCACTGGTTCTGTTCCTATGGGTAGCGTTCCTTGCTAGCTTAGCAAAAAGACTTGAAGTTTATAGGAGTCATTAGCCTAGCTCTGTCAGAGTGAAAAAATAAACCTTCCACCAACTCCAAACCAGTCTTATTTACACAATATATCGTGTATTTGAAAGAAATGCCTTGCAATTAAAAAAAAAAAAAACAAGTCGTATTAGATGGTAGACACTATAACCGAGGAACACAGATGGAAAGATACATACGTTCAGCGGTTATACAACCATCTAACTTCTACTATAACAAAAAAATTTCCATAATGTGTATTTCAAATGCACATGATACATTGTGTAAATAAGACAGCTTCAGAGTTGCTGAAAGGTTTATTTTTTCACTTTGACCAAGCCAGGCTAATGACTCCTGTAGATTTAAAGTCTTTATGCTAAGCTAAATGAATCCCACTAAACCAGAGGACGTACAGAGGTGAAAATGGTATCGAACATCTTGTCTCAGTTTGGATACACCAGAAAAAGGGCATTTTGCCCAAAACATTGGAGTATTCCTTTAAGGACTTTTGGCTTTCCTAAATACTCAGAAACTGGAATGTTACCTATTAATATCTGTCTGTCCTGCTAGTGTTTCTGGTTGAGTGCAGCAGTGTCTGCAGCTGCCATAATAGAGGCAGTCAGTGTAATAATTGTGTTTTGTTCCTGACAGGACAGCAGGAGCAGTGTTTGGGGAGGGATTCAAGGCCTTCATCTCTGACTGGGACAAACTCACAGCCACGGTAAGTCAAAGGCAGACCTGTCAGGCTTCGTCACATCTTCACTGCAGGAAGCCTGCTGAGGATTATGGACTACCTTGATTTCTAGACAAGGATACAATGGTGTTTATATTTGATATGTGCTTGAAATGTGTGTGTGTTTTTCCCCTGCAGGTTGCCGGGCTGACCCTGTTGGCAGCAGGAGTGTATTCTGCGAGGAATGCCACAGCGGTGTCGGGGCGTTACATAGAGGCTCGCCTGGGCAAACCCTCTTTGGTCCGAGAAACCTCCAGGATCAGTGTTGGGGAGGCCATCAAACACCCCATCAAGGTAGAGCTAGATTCCAGTTTTTAATGCCATCACTATTTACCATCTCGGCCTGTACGTGCGCTGAAAAGTCGACAATGTGAAGATGTGTGAAAGTCTGTGCTTGCAAAGCTGTAGATCTTAATAAAGGACCATCAACTGTGTAAATGAATTAAGCCTTTCTGGGCATTGTTTCAGATTTTTTCCTGTGCATGAGTAGCCTGCACCGCCGTTCACATACTGTGATACAATTGGATCGCAGCAAAATGTTTACTGCTAGTAGCCTTGTTTCACTTGAGGTCTTCAACATCACCCTGTAGCAGCTGCTGGCAGAACAAATGTAGTTCCTGACACGAAATTGTTTCAGCGGATTTGTTTGCTCAGCTGTCACCTACAACACAATGTGCTAATCCTGCCAAATGGACTGAACTTGGGAGACTTCATTTGAGAACAGAAAATAAAATAATGAAACCATTGCGACCAATGTGTATGATCTCAATGTATTTGTTACATTGCTCATCACCAAAATAAGCTTGTAAGGGCTGAATGTGAGATGAATGCCTTGAATAGTTGTTTCTGGAGCTATTATAACTATTTAAATGATTTGTCAACCTGTAAAAATGGGTAGTTGTGCAACCACTAACTTAGCCTGCTCAACCTTTTTTCTGAATGAAGATGCGGACTCTACTCAGTCACACCAGTTGTAAGCCAGCCTCTACAACTTGTTTCCTTCTTTTCAGACAGCCAAGCGTCTGAGAAGTAGACCCCAGGATGCCCTGGAGGGTGTCGTGCTTAGTGTGAGTGATTTACATGGTTTAGTCTTCATCTATTCTTCACACTGGGATTCAATTTTACGCCACTAATGCACTGTCAATCACTTTTTTTTTTTTTTTGTAAATGCTGAATGCTGCCTTCGCCTGGATCATACAGCCAGCTCTGGAGGAACGTGTGAGGGACATTGCCATTGCCACTCGTAACACGAGGCAGAATAAAGGCCTGTACAGAAACATCCTGATGTATGGACCCCCTGGGACTGGAAAGACACTTTTTGCCAAGGTATATCTTGACTTGGGCAATAACTTGTCCTATACCAGATGTAAAACAAAATATACCACTAATATAAATGAAATCTTATAACAGCAAATGTATTTAATGTTATAAACACCTGGTGTCTTGTAGGCCCTTTCTGTGAAAAATTCTCTTCAGTAAGTGATGTGTCTTACATGTCCATTATTGTTTTGAATAAATAGAAGAATTGGGCAGGTAGCAGGAGCAGTAATAGTGATCATGACTGATCAGTCAGCAAAATAAAAAAATCATTGATTGAGCAGATTACCACTTTAAATGCTCATGTAAATGTAGCTTTTGAGTTCAAAACATCACATAGTTGAGATGCTGTGCATTTGTAATAATTGTAGTACAGTTTCATTATCTTGTAAACATTAATATTTCTAAGTCATGTTTTTCTGGTAACCACTCATGAAAGGTGTTTACACTGGCTTTCAGAAACTGGCTCTCCATTCAGGGATGGACTATGCCATTATGACAGGTGGAGATGTGGCACCCATGGGACGTGATGGAGTGACTGCCATGCACAAGGTCTTTGATTGGGCCAGCACCAGTAGGCGTGGGTAAGACACTAACTCTGTTTATTCTAAACTTACTCCAGCTGCATCAACACAATATATCCTATGCCTACTGATGTCTTTGAAAGTTAAGAAGTGGTGACTTGTTACATACTACCTACAGATGTATGTTGCTTCTATTGCTCTTATTCTACTGGCAAATAACCTTAAAGGTGACCTCAAGAAAGCGCCAGAATTATTAACCTTATTCTCTCTCATGTTCTATGGTTTTCTGCAGCCTCCTGCTGTTTGTAGATGAAGCTGATGCGTTCCTGCGTAAGCGAGCCACTGTGAGTTCAGCTGCAGAGCCATACGCACGTTGATCATGGCATGTGTTTTAATCATATATTCATGACTCATTATTTTTGCATTGCAGGAGAAAATCAGCGAAGACCTCAGAGCCACCCTCAACGCATTCCTTTACCGCACTGGGGAGCAAAGCAACAAGTTGGTATCTTACATTATTCAGTGTGTGCAGCAGTGCATGAAAAGGTCATTGCCGTGACTCAAAAGGTCGCTGGCTGGGTCTAAGTAATCCCATTTTCTCTCCTCAGGTTTATGCTGGTGCTTGCCAGTAACCAGCCAGAACAGTTTGATTGGGCCATAAATGACCGTATTGATGAGATTGTAAACTTTGGCCTGCCAGGGCTGGAGGAGAGGGAGAGATTGGTGCGCCAATACTTTGACAAATTTGTGCTGGGGCCTGCCACTGCAGGAAGACAGTGAGTATACTCTTTTTAACAATAGCAGCCCTGCTATTGCTTTGTTGCAGAAGTGATTTACTACAGTGCAGCAAGGGAAAGCACTGGTCCCCAAGGGTCGCCTTGCTAGCTTAAGTTGCATAATGATGTGTGTATATTATGTTCAGTACTGACATTGATATGGTGACTGAGTCTTGCATATTGCTTTCATGAAATGCTGTGTAGGTCCTCAGGGTGCAATAGAGTAGATGTCTCAGATTGCAGTGGTCAGTTGGAAATATTTTAATCTATAGATAATCAATGATAGGAATTAATTTGAGATGTCAAGGCTCACTTACGAATCTCATTTGCATTAACTAAACAGGAGACTAAAGTTGGCTCAGTTTGACTATGGACAGAAGTGCTCAGACATTGCAATGCGAGCTGAAGGCATGTCCGGTCGTGAAATCTCCAAACTTGGTGTGGCCTGGCAGGTGAGTATAAAAGGCTATTGACATACAATATGAAACTGGTTGGAAAATAATGCTAAGACAGTTCTATTTTTTTCTTGGAAGGCTGCAGCATACTCTTCAGAAGATGGAATTTTGACTGAAGCAATGATTGACTCTAGAGTTGACGATGCCATAAAACAGCATGCACAGAAAATGGATTGGCTGCTGATGGAGGCAGGGGGAGGGGTTGGCAAGATCGGTGTAGTTCTCCCTAAGGAAATGGCTGCAGGAGGCAACCTTGGCTTCACAGTCCAGGAAGCTGCTTCACTTTCCCAAGCTGAAGATGCAACCCAGACCATCCAACAAGTCCTTCCACTGGCTGAGGCTGTGATCACCAGCGCCCAGGCAGCAATAGCAGCTGAACCAGTGAAGGAAATGGAAGTTGATGCCAAGTCTGAAGAGGCAGCCATCTTTGTTAAAGAGGACGAAGTTGTTACCTCCATTGTTGCTGAGACAACTTCAGTTGCTTCAACCCTCAAAGAGGTGGAACTGGCTGAAACCATAGTTGAGACAGCCTCTGCTGCCCCACTGGTGCAGGAAGTTGAGACTATCAGGGATCTGGCAGAGGAGGTTCCAGTCGTATCTATAGTTACAGAGACTGTTGTGCCTGAGGTGAAAGATCTAGCCACTGAGGTGAAAGAGGTTGAGGCTATCCCTTCTTCCACTGTCCAAGAAACTACTGATATGAGCAAAGAAGAGCCAGCCACTGTCCCAGCTGCTCAAGAGCTTGAGGTCACAGAGGCAGCCAAGGAGGCAGAAGATGTTGTAGCTCAGTTGGAAACAACAGTCTCTGCTATCGCCCAGGATAAGGGATTAGAGGACAGTGTTTCTGGTGTTGTGCAAGAGCCAGAGGCTACAGTGGCTGCAATCTCCCAAGAGACTGTTGTCCATGAATCTGAGTCAGCAGCCTCTACTCACAGTGAAGCACCTGAAGCCACTAAAGCTGCCGAGGCACTAGCAACTGATGCTGTGAAGGAGGCAGAGGCAATTCTAGCCAGTGCTGCTCAAGTGGATGAATCCTTGGCAACCATTGTTAAGGAGCCTGAGGCCATAGTTACTGATGTGGCTAAGGTTGCTGATGATGCAGTAACCATGGCAGAAGAGATGGAGGCAGCAGTCTCCAAGCAGGTTGAAAGTCTGGAAAATGAGGTTGCCAGCAAAGCAAATGAGGGTTCTTTAGAAGCTGAGTTTGAAACACCAGGTGTTACCAAGGAGGCAGAGGCGATAGTGGTAGACGTGGTTAAGGAGAGTGAGACTGTGGCTGCAGAAATTGTGAGGGAATTTGAGCCTGTGACTACTGAGGCTGCTGCCAAGGAAGCTGAAACTTTATCAGCAGAAGTTATCAAGGAGGCTGAGGATCCAGCAGCAGAATCTGTATTAACTGAGGTTGCTAAGGATGCTGAAGCCACAGCAACAGAGGTCACAAAGGAGGCTGAAGCTGTAGCAGTGGAGGTTGCCGTGGAGTCTGAAGCCATAGCAACAGAGATTTCCAAGGAGGTTGAAGCAACAGAGGTTGCCAGTGAGACTGAGACTGTGGCTACAGAGGTTGCCAACGAAACGGAAACCATTTCAACAGAGGTTGCCAAGGAAGACGAGACCGTAGCAACAGAATTTGTCAAGGAAGCTGAAGCCATAGCTACAGAGGTTACACAGGAGGCTGAAGCCGTAGCAACAGAGGTTACCAAGGAGCCTGAAGCCATAGCAACAGAGGTTGCTAAGGAGTCTGAGACAGCGGCTGCAGAGGTTATCAAAGAGCCTTTGACTACTAAGGTTGATGCCGAGGAAGCTGAATCCATAGCAACAGAGGTTGCCAAGGAGGTAGAGGCTGTAGTAAGTGAAGTGACTGAGGAGGCAGGCATGGCAGCTATTCCTGACATAGCAACAAAGCTGGATACAGACACTGTCGTTTCAGAACACTCAGAGACACAGGAAAGTCCGGTCGCTGAGCAGTCAGGTGCCACTCAAACTGCCAACACCCAGGAGGCTGAACCCAGCAAAACTGAGACACCTGCTTCAAGTAAACAGGATGGAGATGATGACAAACCACGGGCCCATCCTAGTCCAAAGAAATGAATTCAGTGGTTAAACGGTCACTTGGGGTGTTGGATTAAATTTTGAGAATTACAGAAATTGTCTGAATGTGTTATTATGATTGATACAGTATTCTCTAAAACTTGTGCCTTATTCCATAAGTTTTTAAGAGAGAAATATTCACCTTGAATTCCCTCAGTTTTATAATCATGGCTATAGTCATGAGCTGATCTTACATTACCATAAGTCTCTAATGTCTTGTCTTAATCTTTCCTCTGGGCCCACATCCTAGTGAGGAGCTGACAAGAACTTTTCAACACTTAGAATTTAACACGCCGCGGTGCCACAGTTTGGTACTATTCTGTATGGACTGTCCCCACCTGTGGCACCTGTCCATTTCTGTCTATAACCCTGTGTGATTCCCTTAAAAGATGACCTGTGAAAAATCATAAGAACAGGCTCTGTTAATGTGAAATCCCAAATTGCTCATGCAGATTGGATTCAGTTTATTCTGTTTTTCAGAGAGATTAAAATGTCTTTGGCTTAGAAATGGGAAGCCAATGTTAGATGTCGTGTGTATGTTCAAAAATGTCCAAAGGTAAAATATAGCTGTAAATGCTCTCTCACTGCTGCTGGAACTTGTCATCATGTACCACTAGATAATACTGAAGTGCTTTTCATGGCAGTAGATTGCTTTGGGATGTTATTGTTAGTCATTTCAGAAATATTGTTAGTCAATGATTATGAAATTTATGTCAATTACAATAAACCAGACGATGAAGTTGTCAGCAGGACCTCGCTTTATAATCTGTCCATTGTTTCTGCTCTGAAATAACCCCTTGGTGTGAGAATGCGTTCTCATATTCGCCGATATGCTGGGAATGACAATCAAACATCAGAGGTCACTGTTGTGCTTCAGTGGCACTTTTAATAAAACAGACATTTCATCCTCACAACAGCAATGTCTGGACAGAGAGGGCGAGGGGGGGCTGGGTGGGGGTTCCCTCTGCTGATAGGCTGGTTGCTCCTGGTAGGTGTGAGGGACTTGGGTGTAGCAAATTCAACTGTGCTGTTGACCACAGTGTTGGGAAGACGGGAGGAAGCACTCAACTGTCTCTGTCATCTTGGCTGGCATAAATCTCTTCTCCCATGTCTAATAATTAGTGATAATACAGCAAAGAGAACCCTGACCGCAAGCATGTACGCTCCCCTCCCCCTCACATATTTACAGGAAAAATTAATACATTCATTTAATTCACTAAGTAACAAAGCTAATTAATCTGTTTTTAGCTGAAATCACATGGTTTCACATCCAGTATTCAAACAGACTCTTCTTTCGGTTCCATTACTGTTATCTTCCCCACGCAGTCCGTCATAGGTTTTTCTATTGATAAACGACTCACACACAAAAATCCCCCCACACACCCCTTTGAAGACTGTTAAATCCCACTTGCCCATATTTATAACTATTTACAGAAGCAGCAGCCTAACCGTTTCATCACAAAAATGTTGAAACCCACCCACCCC